>CAUYLG010010995.1:0-117804 GCA_963573385.1 Cacajao melanocephalus | reverse complement strand
CCACAGAAATTCGTCTGAAATTGCGGCGTCCACTCGCTCTCTGTGCTTTCACTGGGAGCTACAATCCTGAGCTGTTGTTAATTGGCCATCTTGGATCTCTCCGCCTGGTGATGAAGTTTTTTCTGTTTCTTAGTTTTCCTTTAGCAGACGCCCCTTCCCCACAGAGCTGGACCTTCCCGGTTCAGCTGTGCTTACTGTGAAACTCTCAGTCCTCAGCGCTTCCAGTTGCTGTTCTGCTTGTGGGGATGGGACCAGCCGAGCCGGACTCAAAGGGCACCCTGTCCGGTATACTCCGCGCCTAGAAGCGCCATGCTGTGGCGCCGGCAAAACAGCCACGCCGGCCAAAAAAGTCACGCTGGTGACCTGTGTGGCTCCTCTGCAGGGAATCTCCCAGTCTGTGGGCAACAAAAATTCATCTGAAAGTGCGACGTCCACTCGCTCTCTGCACTTTCCTGGGAGCTACAATCCTGAGCTGTTGTTAATCGGCCATCTTGGATCTCTCTCTGATCTTTTATATTTTGTTTCAATTTCAGTTGGTTCTGCTCTGAACTTTGTTATTTCTTTTCTTCTGCTAGTTTTGGGTTTGGTTTGTTCTTATTTCTCCAGTTCATTGAGGTGAGATGTTAGGTTGTCAATTTATGATCTTTCTGCTTTTTGCTGTAAGCATTTAGCATTATAAACTTTTCTCTTCATACTAATTTTGCTGCATTCCAGAGATTCTGACAACTTTGTCACTGTTACTCTTTTTGAAGAATTTTAAAACTTCTATCTTGATTTCATTACACACACAAAATCATTCAGAAAGAGATTGTTTAATTTCCATGTATTTGTATAGTTTTGGGGTTCATTTTGGAATTTATTTCTAACTTTGTTCCACCATGGTCTGAGAAGATACTTGCTATAATTTTGGTCTTTAAAAATTTATTGAGACTTGTGGCCTATCATATTGTCTATCTTAGAGACTGTGCCATGTGCTGATGAGAAGAATATATATTCTGACGTTCTTGGGTAGAATATTCCATATATATCTGTTAGATCTCTTTGTTTTAGAGTGTTGTTTAAGTCCAGTGTTTCTTTGTTGATTTTTTCCCTTGATGATCTGTCTAGTGCGGTCAGTGGAGTGTTGAGTTCCCCACTATTATTGTGTCGGTCTGTCTCTTTTCTTAGCTATGATGGTAACTGTTTTATGAATCTGGTTGCTCCAGAGTTAGGTACATATATATTCACATTGTTATATCTTCTTGTGGAATTGTCAGTTAATAAAATTATTGAAGAGAATAGGTAAAACCAAAGCTCTTTGGGTGAAAGGGAGCCCACCCTACCCACATCCAGGTGGATTTTGATCAACATTGTGGGGGGTCTGGTCCATGAAATTGTTATAAACCTTCCACTGTTTAATGACATCCAGCTCACAGGTCTCAACCATTTCACATACTCAGTGCTTGCAAAATGAGGAAATGAGGTGATCTCATTTCCTCATGGCATAGGAGAAAGAGTATAGCAGAGAACAGAGATCCAAATCTCTGTTCTTCAACACACTTGTATGTCTTGTAGAAAATTACTTAAACTTACCCTTGATTTGCTCATATGTAAAAAGGGCCACACTAATCCCTTCCTCACCCTTTATTGAGAAAATTAAGAATTGATGATAATTATAATAGATTCTCCATAAAGTACAGATATTGTGTTTCAGTAACTAGACTGGAACATAGATTATCTTTTATTCTTGTAGATGATTCAAAGATCCTATACAAATGAAGAAAAGAGGCTCAGAGAAGTAAAGCACAAGTGTCAAACTCATATCTGTCTTGCTTGAAATTCCATCAACTTTCCACAAAGCCATGGTATCTTGCTAAGATAATACATGTGAAAGTGCTTTGTATTATAAAGCCCCAAGTTGATACTAATTATGATTATAATTTAGTTTACTAGTTAGAAATTCACTGAAAAATAAAATTAGGTTTATTTTCTATAATTTGTCTTCAGTGAACCTTGTTGCCGCCTGTGAGTTTCTTTTAAAAAATATACTCATAAATTACCTTTCAACAATTCATTTGCAGACACAATAAGTTTATAAATTCTTGAATCATCTCTTCTTTCTTAAAAACATCAGAACATTTATCCTTCTACAGGTTTCTGGCACCTCTCCCATCGAGAAATATGGCATTTTTGTTGTTTTTGGTTTTGCCTACAAAATGCTTACATGAAACAGAGAAACTAGACAATAAGTAGAAAGTTATACAAAATATAGTCAAGTACTAACATGAATGAGAGAAACAGAGCAATGTTCAAGATGGTCAGAAAAGTGGTCAATGTGGGCTGCAGGTATCAGTGAAGGCAAGGACTGTAACCCTAAACTCTTAAAAGGTGAATCTTTAAGTGTAGACTTTTCCAGAATCAAGCAAAGAGGCACTCTTTGTGCTTCTTGGAGATATCAAGAATCTGTTTGCATTCTGTGCCTGCCCAGTCTCCCTTCTATCTGAACTGGTGCCTAGCAGCAAAGCTGAATATCAAAGCTATCTGGTAACTCCTGTGGGACTCTGGTCAGTGTCCTGAGACACACTGAGCCAAGAGAAGCCATCAGAGGAGTCTGTGGGGAATCATATGATGACAGAAGAGCAGAGGCGTAGTCATTGCCCAGAATGTCTGCAAAATAGAGCTGCAACAACCCCAGGCACATGTGCCTGAAGATTCAACTCTAGATTTTCAATTTATGAATATTCCAAATGTGTATTGAGCCCTTACTCTATACCAGGCACTGGGCTAAGTGCTGCAGATAAAAAGTCAAGTCAAACATGTTCCCTAGGACATTTCTCACAGAGATAGAGCTTGAGTTGACTTCTGAGCAGGCACTATATACTGGCTGGATGAAAAGGACTGGTAATGGGAGGTAAGGCATGCAGAATAGGGGAAACAGCTGAGAGAAATGAAGCAGAGAAGCATCAAATAACTTGTCAAAT
This sequence comes from Cacajao melanocephalus, assembly GCA_963573385.1. Classification (NCBI taxonomy): domain Eukaryota; kingdom Metazoa; phylum Chordata; class Mammalia; order Primates; family Pitheciidae; genus Cacajao; species Cacajao melanocephalus. Next base: position 114,844 of record CAUYLG010010995.1, on the reverse strand, counting down.
TTGTGAAACTGAAAATGCTGCTGGATGACCACATAATATGTTGACTGTAAGAGAATGATGGGGCAGAGCAGTCAGCAGCCAGATGGTGAAGAACTTTGATTGCTGAGACAGGGAGTTTGCACTCTTATTCTAAGAATTACAGTGGTCATGGAAGGATTGTAATCAACAAAGTGAAATGATTATAACTGTCATTTAGAAAGAGGGCTCTTGTAAGTGGTATGGAGGATAAATTGGAAAAGGACCATTCTGAAACCCAGAGAGTCCAGTTAGGTGGCTGGGGCAGTAATCAAGGTTAGAAGGGACGAACACTAACTAAAGCCATAGTCAGTAGTGAAAATGGGGCAGAGGGGACAAATGCAAATGATATTGAAGGAGATGGAATTGGTGACCTTGGCAAGAGAAAGAATGAGATGAGAAGAAAGTGGCTGTGGTAAAGGGAAGAGTCTAGAGTGATTTTCACATTTTTTATTTGGTTCACCGTATTGATGAAGGTTCCTTTCAGTGAGATAGGGCATGAGAAGAGAAGGTTAAGTTTTGGTGATAAGATGATGTTTTCCACGTGTTGAGATTTGAGTCTGTAGGTTTTCTAAGAGATGTTTTTAAGTGGTTATTTTATATAAGAATCTAAATCTCATTTGAGAAATGGGGAAGGTAAGAGTGGGGAGACAGGTATTCACCAATGTTTACGAATGGTGGTTTGAACTTATGGATTGACATAGGAGGAGCAGATACCAACAACCAATATTTTGAAGTATCTTTTTCTTTATGAACTCTCTTACACCTGATCCCCAAGTGGGCATGTTTGTGCTCTATGGCTCTGCCCTATGTTCTAATGGTCATAGCCAATTGGCCCAAAATGAACCAATCAGACAATGTTGGCTAGGGAATCTGAGATTGAAAAATCCTTGCACAGTAACTTGATAAGTTTTTGACTGTGGAGATATAAAGTCAGGTACTGTGTAGCAGTCATATTTGGCTATAAAAAAGCTAAACAAATTAAGTCTAGAGGAATAGGGTCGAGGTTGGGGGAAAAGGTGAGAAAGAAAAACTGCATAATTCCTTATAGCTTTTAAGCCTCTGACAGTCCTTCATGAAACTTTGGTGCCTGCAGAAACCTCAAAATCCTTCCAATATGTTCCACTCTACTCCCTCAAACATCCTTATTTTTTTGTTAATGTTGTAGAGAATGAAAAGTGCTACATAAACCCAGAGGAAAAATTAGAACAACAGCATTTTAAACCCCTAATGAAATGATGAATTTATGCAATATTAATAGCTGCTAACATCACAAAAAATAAGCCATCTCCAAATGGAACTATACAGTATTAGCATGATATATTACTACCAGAAAATCAAACTTGAGTCTGATTAAGTAAGTAAATCTCAACAGTTTACAGGAAGTACAAAGTTCAGAGGAACATGTTAAACTATACCAAGGGAATGAAATTGGGAATATCAGACTATGGAAAGCACTACCAGACAAGTTATTTGATTTCATCATGTAAAAAAAAGAGATGTTGGTGTGATCCAATAAGTTAAATGAGACTTAAGGGACATGTGAATAAATTTTAGCATATAGGCCTTATTTTGATCTCGACTCACAGTTTTTAAAAGTTGTAAGGTAATTAAGAAAATTTGTTCATGGACTGCATAATTAAAGAATTATTGTCTTTTAATATGACAATGCTATTACAACTATGTATCTCTTAAAAGAGTCTCATACTTTTGATACCTATACTTAAATATTAACAGATGAAGAAATATAATTTCTGGGATTTCCTTCAAAATTATCCAGTGTGGCAGAGCAAAGTGAGGAGTATAGATGAACAAAATTGGCTCTGGAATTGATAATATGTGAATCTGGGGGTCCATCATATTATTCTCTACTTTTTATGTGTTTTAAATTTTCCATAATAAACAGTTTTTAAAAATATATATAAGAGCTTTGACATACCTATGAATGCAAGATTGGATTAACATCTGAATACAATTAATGAAATATGCATATCAATAGAATAAACAAAAAACATAACATCATATCAATAGATGTAGAAAAAGCATTTGACAAAAATCTAGCACCACTTCGTGATAAAAACACCTAACAAACTAGTAAAAAGGGGACTTTCTCAACCTGGTAAGGGCCATTTACACAAAGCTCACAGCCAGCATTATACATACTTGTGGAAGACTTAATGCTGTCCCTCCAAATATTAAGAAAAAACAGGGGTGTCTTCTCTTGCATCTTTTTTTTTTTTTTTTTTTTTGAGACAGGGTCTCCCTCTGTCACCAAGGCTGGAGTGCAGTGATGCAAGCTCGGCTCATTGCAACCTGTGCCTCCTGGGTTCAACTAAATCTCGTGCCTCCCAAGTAGCTGAGATTACAGGTATGCACCACCACATCCGGCTAATTTTTGTATTCATAGTAGAGATGGGTTTTCACCATGTTGGCCAGACTGGTCTCAAACTCCTGACCTCAGGTGATCCACCCACCTCGGCCTCCCGAAGTGCTGGGATTACAGGCGTGAGCCACCGTACCCAGCCCTCTTACCACTTCTATTCAATAATGTACTGGAGTTCTAGCCAGTACAACTAGACAAGAATGTTAAATTAAAAACATATACAGTGTAAAGGGAGAAATAGAACCAGTTCTCTTGTAGAAGACATAATTTTGTAAACAGATGTTGTAAAATCCCAAAGAACCTACTAAAATTATTAGGATAATATGACAAGTTTAGTAAGATTGTAGGGTATAAGAGCAATATACAAAAATCAATTGTATTTCCATGGACGAGCAATGAATAATGTGAAAATGAAATTAAGAAAATTCCATTTATAATAGCAATAAAAAGAATAAGTAAACAAAAATACTTAGGAATTAATTTAGCAAAATCAGTGCAAAATTATACCTTGATAAAACATTGTTGAAAGAAATTGAAGGAGACCAAATAAGTGTAAAGACACATCTCATTCTCAGGTCAGAAGACTTAAAATTATAACGATGACAAAACTGCTCAAAGTGATTCATAGATTCAATGTAGTCACTGTTAAAACTCCAGCTTGCATCTTGTCAGAAATGGACAAGCTGATTCTAAAATTCATATGAAAATGCAAGTGAACAAGAATCATCAAAGAATCTTGAAAAAGAACAGTGTTGGAGAACTCACACTTTCTGATTTTAAAACTTACAACAAAGCTACAGAATCAGAAGTGTGGCACTGGCATAAGGATAAATATATAACTCAAGGGAATAGAATTGAGAGTCCTGCAGTAAAACTCTCACATTTACAGTCAGTTCATTTTCAAAAACAGTGCTTTGGAATTTAGATCATAGGTAAGAATCCATATTTTCTGACTCCTATTACAGTGCTCTTTCCACTAAAGAACATTCACTGAAAGAACAGGGTAGCCTCTGTTGGGTTGGGTGAGGGGATAAAGGGGAGTGGTGAGCAAATGGCCTTACTTAATTTTGGTGACTTTAATACAGCCCATTCTACAACAGAGCTAAAATCTTGCAAATATGTAAAAAGAGTCCATGAAAATCAGAGTATGCAAAAAAAATAAATAAATAAATAAAGGAAGGAGGAGAGGAAAGAAGACACTGTGACTCCTATGATGACCACGACAACAGCCAACACTCATATTACATTCACTAAATGCTGGGTATGTTTCTAAATGTTTTAAATTGATTGGCTCATTTAATAGTCACCAAAACCGTAATAAGTATCATTACCATCTCATTATATAGATGAGAAAACTCAGCACCAAGAGTTTATATAACTTACCCGTAATCAGAGAGTTGTAAATATGAAGACAGTGGTTCTCAATCCTGATTGCACAGCAGAATCCCCTCAGCAGCTTGCAAAACACCAGTGCTCCACCTGCCCCTCAGAGCAATGAAATCAGACTCCTTGGTGGGTTTTTAAATCTCCCCAGGTGATTCCAATGTGCAGCCAAGGCTGAGAAACGTTATATTAAGGTGCAGTCAATTCCTGTTCATTGAACAGGGTGAGAAGCCTACTCATCTGATATACAGCACCTCTGGATTAAAAGACGGGGCTTTTCAGAAGGTGGTCCCAGAATCGCCCCGTGAGAAGTTAAAAATAAAAATTCTCAGGCCTCAATCCAGTCAGAAGCCCTTGGATGGGTTGTCTCTAAGGTGACTTCTAATGTTTAAACTCTGCATTTCCCTGATTGCTCCCTAATTTTCAGGACTGACTGAAGTTCCTGGTGGAAGGAGATTTTCCTAAATCGTAGACAAACACATTCTAATTTCCAGTTGTGAGAAATTGGTATAGCAAAGTGACATCAGCAGAGCTGAGGAAGGCACCCAGAGGCATTCTTAGCTATGGGGAGACAGTCAGTATGGGATACTGAATGCTCTAGGTCAGAGGCACCAGAAGGAATTGTCAGGTGCAAAAAGCAGATGTAAGTTTGAGAACAAATTTTACCTTCTTCACAATGTCATGTATTTCTGCCCCCTGGCTTGTGATAATCTGCTACTCTCTCAGAAGCAGAGAAGAATGAAAAGTGAGAAACACTAAATCATTGCAGTAAAACACTTTTTTTTTTTTTTGAGATGGAGTCTCGCTGTCTCACCCAGGCTAGAGTACAGTGGCACGATCTTGGCTCACAGCAACCACCACTTCCCAGGTTTAAGCGATTCTCCTGCCTCACCCTTCTAAGTAGCTGGGATTATAGGCACACACCACCACACCCAGCTAAATTTTGTGTTGTTTTTAGAGACGGGATTTCACCATGTTGGCCAGGCTGGTCTCGAACTCCTGACCTCAGGTGGTCCGCCCACCTTGGCCTCCCAAAGCGTTGGGATTACAAGTGTGAGCCACCATGCCCAGCCAAAACACTTCTTTTAAGAAACAGCTGTTTTAGTTTCCTGGGGCTTCCAAACATAGTACCCTATGTTTATGGTACTATATAGTACAGCTGTTTCTTAAAAGAAAACATTATCTTGCAGTTCTGGAGGCTGGAAGTCCAAAATCAAGGTGTCAGCAGGAATGCTTCCTTCCGAAGGCTAAGGGAAGATCTGTTCCAGGCCTCTTTTCCAGCTTCTAGTGGCCCCAGGCATCCCTTGCTTGTAGATGACACTATTCCTGTGTCTTCATATCTCTCCCATCTGCACATATTTGTATCCAGATTCATGCCCCCCTCCCCTTTTTTTTCAAATCCTGACTTTGCCTCTTGCCAGCTATGTGTGTGCCTGGGGCAAGTCACTTCATGTCCCCAAGTCTCAGTTTCCTCTTTTGTAAACTCGGCAGAATAAGAATACCTATTTCGCAGTATTGTTGTGGGAAGAAATGAAATAATATAGAAAGTTCATGGCACAGAGCCTGGCATGTAGCCAGTGCTGTAAAAATGGCAGATGTCATCATTTTTAGTGGTTATTTCTTTTAATCCTTATGAGAACCACGTGGAGCAGGTTATTATTATCCCTATTGTACTGATGAAGAAATGGGTTCAGAGAGGTTGAGTAACTTGCCCAGTCACACAACTAGTGAGTCAGTCATAGAACTGAAGTTCGAATCTGTATTTGTTCCTTAACACCCGCTGCCAAGGTAAGACTCCTAAGAACTGCTTTCCGTAAAGGGCAGAGTTGTAATCTTTTCTCCTCGGAGCTGAATCCACCTACAGGAAGCTTTCTGTGGCTGGCAGAATTTTTTTCTTTTTTTTGTTGTCATTGTTTTGGTTTTTTTTTCAAATTTTGTTTTATTTTTAATTGAATAAACATATGGGGTGCAATTATAATTTTGTTACAAGCACCGGCTGTGTAGAGGTCAAGTCAGGGCTTTTAGGGTATGCATCACCTGAATAACATACATTTTACCCAACATACATTGTACCCATTAAGTAATTTCTCTTCATCCACCCTCCTCTCACCCTCTCACCCTTCTGAGTCTCCATTTTCTGGCATTCCACTCTCTATGTCCACATGTACACATTTTTAGCACCTACTTTGAGTGATAATATGCAAAATCTGACTTTCTGTGTCTAACTTGTTTCACTTCAGATAATGACCTTGTTTCACATCAGATAATGACCATCTATGTTGCTGCAAAATACATGATTTCATTCTTTTTATGGGTGAATAGTATACCAGTGTGTGTATGTACCACATTTGCTTTATCTAATCATCTGTTGGTAGACATTATGTTGATTCCATATCTTTGCTATGGTGAATAGTGCTGTGATAAACATGCGAGTGCAAGTATATTTTTGATGTACTGATTTCTTTCCCTTTGGACTGATACTCAGTAGTGGGACTGCGGGATCGACGGTAGCTCTATGTTTAGTTCTTTGAAAAATCTATATACTATGGATAGAATTCATACTGTGGATAGAGGTCATATTAATTTACATTCCCACCAACAGTGTTCCCTTCCTCCGCATCCTCACAAACATCTGTTTGTTTTTTGTCTTTTTAATAATAGTCATTCCCACTGAAGTAAGATGATATCTCATTGTGGTTTTACTTTGCATTTCTCTGATGATTAGTGATGCTGAGCATTTTTTCATATGCCTCTTGGCCATATATATGTCTTCTTTTGAAAAATATCTATTCATATCCTTTCCCTACTTTTTAATGAAATTGTTTTGGTTTTGTTGTTGTTGAGGTCCTTGTATATTGTGGATATTGAATAAATAGTTTGTGAATGTTTTCTCCAATTCTGCAGGTTGCCTGTTCACTCTGTTAATTTTGTGTGTGTGTGTGTGTGTGTGTGTGTGTGTGTGCGTGCGCGCGTACACGCTTGCTATGTAGAAGCTTTTTGATTTAATTAAGTCTCATTTTGCTGTATTTGTTTTTGTTGTCGTGCTTTTGAGGTCTTAGTCATAAATTATTTGCCTAGATCAATGTCCAGAAGAATTTTCCCTAGGGTTTCTTCTAGTATTTTTATAATTTCAGGTCTTATGTTTCAGTCTCTAATCTATCTTGAGTTGATTTTTGTATGTGGTGAGAGGTGGTTTCACTCTTCTGTGTATGGATATCCAATTTTCTCAGCACCATTTATTGAAAGGGGTGTCCTTTTCCCCATGTATGTTCTTGCCTGCTTTGTCAAAGATCAGTTAGGTATAAATATGTGGCTTTATTTATAGATTCTCTATTTCTTTCCATTAATCTGTCTATTCCTATACTGGTACCATGCTATTTTGGTTACTACAGCATTGTAAAATAATTTGAAGTCAGGTAATGTGATGCCTCCAGCTTCCTTCTTTATGATTAGAATTGCTTTGGCTGTTCAGGCTCTTTTACGGTTCCGTATGTATTTTAGAATTATTTTTTCTAATCTGTGAAAAAATGAAATTGGTATTTTGATAAGAATTTCACTGAATCTGTTGATTGCTTTGGGCAATATGGTCATTTTATCAATATTAACTATTCTGCTCCACAGGCATGAAATATTTTCCATTTGTGTGTGTCATCTACAACTTCTTTCCTCAGTGCTTTATAGGTTTCTTCGTAGAGATTTTTTACCTCTGTGGTTAATTTTATTGCTAGGCATTTTGTTTTTTGTGTCTGTTGTTAATGTAATTGCTTTCTTGATTTCTTTCTCAGCTATATTACTATTGGTGTATAGAAATGCTATTGATTTCTTGTCATTGATTTTTATATCCTGCAACTTTACTAAATTCATGTATCAAATCTAGGAATTTTTTGGCAGTGTCTTCAGGTTTTTTTATTTAACTATTTATTTTATTTTATTATTTTTTTAGAGATGGGGTCTTGCTCTGTTGCCCAGGTTGGAGTGCAGTGGTGTGATCATAGCTCACTGTGGCCTTGAACTCCTGGGCTCAAAGGATCCTCCCACCTCAGCCTCCCAAGTAGCTGGAACTACAGACATAAGCCATCATGCCCAGCTAATTTTTAAAAAATTTGTTTTAGAGACAAGGTCTTACTATGTTGCCCAGGCTGGTATCAAACTCCTGGCCTTAGTGATCCTCTTGCCTGAGCCTCCTGAATATGAAATTACAGTCACAGCCATTGCACCTAGCTAGGTTTTTTTTAAGGATAAGATCATAGCATTAGAAAACAGGGAGAATTTGACTTCTTCTTTTCCAATTTGAGTGCCTTTTATTTCTTTCTCTTGCTTGATTTTTCTGGTTAGGACTTGTCCTATGTTGAATAGGAGTGGTAAAAGTGGGCATCCTTTTCTTGTTTCAGTTCTTAGAGGAAATATTTTCAGCTTTCCCCATTCAATGTGATGTAGTCCATGGGTTTTTCATATATGGGTTTTATTATGTTGAAGTATGTTCCTTCTATGCCTAGTTTCTTGTTTTTTTTAATCATAAATGGATGCTGAATTTTATCAAATGCTTTTCTGTATCTATTGAGATAATCATGTTTTTTTTACTTTACTTCTATTGATGTGATGTGTCACTTTTACTAGTTTGCATATGTTGAACCATCCTTGAATCCCTAGTATAAAACTCACTTGATCATGGTGTATTATCTTTGTTGATGTGCTACATTTGATTTGCTAATATTTTGTTGAGGATTTTGCATTTATATTAAAAAATAAAGTTTTGCTCTGAAAAAATCAGGGATATTGGTCTGTATTTTTTTTTTTTTTGCTACGTGCTTATCTGGTTTTGGTAAAAGGGTGACATACTGGCCTTGTGGAAGGAGTTAGGAAGAAATCCCTCCTCGTCAATTTTTTGGAACAGCTTCAGGAGGATTAGTCTTAGTTCCTTCTTGTATATTTTGATAGAGTTTGACTGTGAATCCATCTGGTCCTGGGCTTTTCATCAACTTTGGACAAGAACAAATTTCCCCTTATTATAAGAATACCAGTCATATTAGATTAAGACCCACCCTAATGACCTCACTTTAACTCATCTGTAATGACTCTATTTCCAAATAAGTTTGCATTCACAAGTACTGGAGGTGAGGACTTTAATAATATATTTTCGGGGGGACACAATTCTACCCATAAGAGAGTCCATGCCTTTCTCCCAACTTCTGGTTAACATCAGACCTGCACAAACTTTCCTTGGTCAATAGACTTCTTGAGCCTTCAGTTTTCCATCTCTAATTTAGGGCTGTGTGCCTTCCAGGCACATTCCTCAGTACTTCCTACCTGAAGAAGAATAAGGGACTGCTGCAGCTTCCTGCAGGAGTTCTCTCCAGCAAAGAAAGGCCTCAAAGACATCTTCCTGGAGATATTGACAGGCAGCTATTGCATAGAGAAGAAGCAGAGCTGGGAGGATCCTCAGGGTCATGTGGTCATTTTATAGAGGAATGAGCTGGGTCCCAAAACAGTTAAGTCATTTCTGTCCAGGTATGTGTCAGAACCAGGCTGCTAACTCAGTCTTCTCATTTGAAGTCTGGTACTTTTCTCATTCTGCTTATGACAAGCTCAGCTCTGTCCTAGACATTATAAGGGAAACAAAAATACATATAATATTTCATTGAGTTAAAAAGTGCACATTATTTCACATTTTTGAATCTCCAAAATAGAGATGCTATTTCCATTTGATGGCATGTCTAATTGGCAGTATTTTCTCTTTTTTTAGTAGAACATAACAACAAACACACATCTTCTTGGAAGTCTTAAACTCAATAAAATTTGGTTTAAGGATTATCCCCAACCTCTAGGGAGTCTCCCATCTAATTTGGAAAATGAGATTGTGTCATTTGGTGTCACAAGAAACAGTGTAGGACAGAATATAATTGAGACATATGCGTGAACAGCTTTGACTTATAGAAGGCAATACAAAGATTGAAAATTCACTACCACTTTTTTCCTAAACCCTTCCAATGACTTTCTGTTGCTCTTCAGATTAAGGCAATCTCCTTACATGGGCCTCAAGTCCTGGCATGCCCTTGCTAGTTTCCATTCTCATCTTGCAGTACACATCTTTACTTCGACTACAGTGGTTCCTTTCATGCTCCTTCCAACCACACAGATTTTGCTCATGCTGTTTCCCTTTCCCGGAGTGCCTTTCTTCCAGTGGGGTTCACTTCCTTTGAGAAACCTTCCCCGAGTCTCTGCCTAGGTCAAATCTGTTCCTTATAGGGCCTCAAAGCAACATGTATCTTTCCTGCTTAGCACTTGCTATGGATACATATGGTTCTACATGCATTTGATTATTTGATTAATACCAGTTTCTTGCATTACTCTTGAAACTCCTTGAGAATGGATTCCTGTCTTGTTTTCTCATCATTTATCCCAGGACCTAGCAGAGAGCCTGGTACATATATGATGTCAATAAGTATTTGTTGAATGAATGAATGAATGATGAATATGTACATGTTTAGAGAAGACTTCATAATGGCTGTATGATTTGACCTTTGTCTTGAAAAATGGTAGGCAGTACAAAAGCACATATTGGGTCACACAAACATAAAGTAAAATCCCAACTCTGGCTTCAAAAGAATTATTGGAATAATTAAATAATATATAAAATATGTATATAGTGTCTAGAATACAAGTAACAATAATTGATAGTTTTTATTATTGGTTTTTGTGCACACCTGTAATGGGTTGTTCAGGATGGGGGCATGCCTGATTCAATGCTTTTGTCTATTCCCAGTGCCTTGTACCTACTAATTGTCCATCAGTGTGCATTGATGGAGTTCCCTGCATTAAGGTTAAAAATGTTTATTTATTTTGTTTGTTTTTTGAGACAGAGTCTTGTTCTGCTGGGCAGACTGGAGTGCAGTGGTGCCATCTTGGCTCATTGTAGGCTTGGCCTCCCATGTTTAAGCAATTCTCATGCGTAAGCCTCCTGAGTAGCTGAAATTTTAAGTGTGCACCACCACACCCAGGTAATTTTTGTATTTTTAGTAGGGATGAGCTTTCGCCGTGATGGCCAGGATAGTCTTGAACTCCTGGTCTCAAGTGATCCACCCACCTCAGCCTCCCAAAGTGCTGGGGTTACAGGCGTGAGCCATGGTGCCTGGCCAAGATTAAAAACGTTTTTGAGGAAAAGTACAGGAATGATTGAATTTGCTTTGTACCTAGATCCATATCTAAATAGGAACTATAAAAGTCACTTTCATGTTTTTTTTTTTTCTTTAAGCCCCATGTCAGCCTGGATACCTTTGTCATTTTTAAAGAAATTATTTATGAAAGGTAAGAAATCATTCAAAAATGATTTAGGGAAACTTATCGAATCTCCTTCTCAGTGCAAATTTTTCTCATGCAATACCTGCGATTCAGCATTTTTTTCAGGTTTGTCACCAGTCCAGGGCTTTAACAGGGAAATAATCCCCTGAAACAACTGATGGAAGCGAGGGATCCATCAGTACCACTGGCTATGAGATTCCACTATAGCCCTTAGGGCTGCCCACAGACTCTTGGTTCTTTGCTGTTTTCTCTGGTTGTTATTTTTGTCTGCAATCCTCATAATACAGAAAGTTGGACTCAGTGTGTTTAAGGATCAATGTCTTTTCTTTCATTATGCCTAGATTCTAGTGAGTCTTTTCAAACCTTTAATATTGTCATTTTTTTCAGCACAGAAACGTTTAAGTCTATTTTTACCTTTGACCATTGCTTCTAGCTCCATTTTACAGCACTATTTGTCTGTACTTTGAATCTCTATTCTCTTGTCTTTGATTTTCTCTTTATGTCTTTATGGCTTTGTTCTCTTTTTGTTCATTTTTAAATTTTGAGATCACTATAGATTCACATTGTAGTTGTAAACAATGATACAGACATATTCCATGTACCCTTTGCTCAGGTTTCTCTCAGGGTAATATTTTGCCAAAATATAGTACAGCATCACAACCTGGATGTTTACATTTACATGATCCACCAATCTTATTCAGATTTTCTGTCTTACACTGGTATGGGTATGAGTATCTGGGTGAGTGTGTGTGAAAGTGCATGTGTTACTTAGTGTGATACTTAGTTATGCAAAACTTTATTACATATGTTGGTCCATATATCCACCACTAGAGTCAAGACAGTTTTATCTCCACAAATATCACTCATGTTGCCCTTTTATAACTATATCCATCTCTCTTCAGCCCCACTTCACACTTTTTGTTTGTTTGGTTGGTGGGTTGGTTGTTTTGTTGTTGTTGTTGTTTGTTTTTTTGAGATGGGATTTCACCCTGTCTCCCAGGCTGGAGTGCAATGGCGCGATCTTGGTTCACTGCAACCTCTGCCTCCTGGGTTCAAGCGATTCTTCTGCCTCAGCCTCCTGAGTAGCTGGGGTTATAGGCACCTGCCATCATGCTCGGCTAAGTTTTGTATTTTTGTAAAGACAGGGTTTTGTCATATTTTCCAGGCTGGTCTGGAACTCCTGACCTCAGGTGATCTGCCTGCCTCTGTCTCCCAAAGTGCTGGGATTACAGGAGTGAGCCACTGTGCCCAGCCCCCAACCTCACATTTTACTCTTTTTCTCTGCATTAATTTTATACTTGTCAACTCTATTACTGATTTTATTTTCCACAATATTAATTCTGCTCTTTACTGCCTCTAGTAAAAATGGTAATTCTACTGTCATACTTTGTTTCCTCACAATCCTTTTTTAAAAATCTTATTTGTAGTTCTTTTTTATACATCTTTATTTTTTCAGGTTTATTGATGTACAGTTGAGAAATTGTATAAATTTAGGTTGTAAAACATGATTTTTTTAATGTATACATTGTAAAATTATTACCACAATGAAGTTAATTAATACCTATCATCTCATTAGCTACCTGTGTGTGTGTGTGTGTGTATGTGTGTGTGTGAGTGTAGGACACTTGAGATCTACTCTTTTAGCAAATTTCAAGTATACAATACATTATTATTTATATCTCTTGTTTTGTTGTCTTCTTTTCCCTTTGTGGCTGTTTTCATATAAGCATAAAATTGTGTAGAAGCCTGGAGAATCATCTAACCCAGGGAGGCAAATATGCTGACACACATTTCTCTCCAGTGGCAGACATTCCCGGTCAAATACTGCTTATGGCATGCAGTACACCCAGCAAATACAACTAATCAATTGAATATGGCCTGCAAAAGCAATCCTGTTTGCCATTCACGGACTCTTCCAATCCTTCATTTCACAGATAGCGAAACTAAGGACAAACAAGAGATTGTGTACCAAAAGTGTACGGGTAAGTTAGTGCTAGAATTTGTACTCTCTGAAAATGATGAAATGGAAAACTAGTGCCATTTGCATTCAGATAGTTCCAAGTCAACTTGGCCTCAGGGAAATTTTTCATCTGTGTTAGACCTGTGGTACTTCTGGAAGGCCAAGAACTCTTGGGAAGAATCTGCTGACAAAGCTATTTTTCAAAGAGGAGAAAGAAGGATAGGGGAATCCCACCTCTAAGGCTTTACTCTACTTCTTCTATTATTGGAGACATCTCTTTTCGGCCTTTCTCTTCTGCTACTCAAATCATGCTTAAAAAGCAAGTAGGATTCGGCAGGGCATGGCAGCTCAAGCCTATAATCTCAGCACTTTGGGAGGCCAAGGCAGGCAGATCACCAGAGTTCAAGAGTTCAAGACCAGCCTGGCCAACATGATGAAACCCCATCTCTACAAAAATACAAAATTTAGGCGGGCATGATGGCAGGTGCCTGTAATCCCAGCTACTCAGAGGCTGAGGCAGGAGAATTGCCTGAACCCAGGAGGCAGATGTTGCAGCGAGCCAAGATCGAGCCACTGAAATTCAGTCTGGGTGACAGAGCGAGACTCTGCCTAAAAAAAAAAAAAAAAAATTCAAGTAGGATTCAATCAGGCCGTGTGTGATTGAAAATACAAAATAGCACTGGTGAGAATGGGTATTGAGGGACAATTCTGCAGTCTCTAACACAAAGGATACTACCACATATGTAGACCTCACTTCAGAAAAGAGGCAGTTTTACTTAGTGGGTGAAGCGATAGACTCTGGGTCCAGCTTTCTGAGTTTAAAGCCTTATTAGCTGTGCTTACCTCTAAAGTTTATTAGCTGTGTTCCTTGAGTAAGTTACTTTATCTCTTCGTATTTCAGCTTCTTTATCTGTAAAATGAGGATTATAACATCAGTACCGACCTTATAGCAATGTTGTAAAGATTAAATAAATCAACACACACAAAACACTTGAAAGGGTTCGTGGCATAAAGTAAGCAATATTTAAGTATATAAATATAAATGCAATTACCATTTTCACCATGTTCCAGACACAACGCATATATTGGTCTTATGAAGTAGATATTTATTTTCTCATAAATGAAACAAAGACTCGGAAAGTTATATAACAAAAACAAATAAGTACTGATTTAGAATGGAGAAGAGAAGGTTACTATTGCCAGCCTGGGGAAGTCCTTGAAAGCTTTGGGGAAGAGCAGGCCGATGAGTGCAGATGAAAGGAAGGGGAGCATTGAAACATGAATAGATGGAGAAAAAGCAAAACATTCCATGCACTGTTGTGGGTGCCAGATCCCCTGGGAGAGTATATTAGATGCCCAGACTTGCATCAGCAATGACATTCCATTCACTATGCATTGAATGAACATTCATTAAATATATACCATGATGCAATTATGATAGGAAACATAAGATAATACATATGACCCCAGCCTCAGTGTGTCTACTATATATTCTGCCAAAATAGAATAAGTAGGGGAGGTAGAGATTGATGACTTTCATGCCCACCCTTTTATTGCATCATTTTCTAATAAATTCCTGAGCACTGAGCAGATGAAATTTGCCAAAGAGATAAAACTTTGAGGTCCATTCCTCCCTTACCAAAACCGTCATTAGAGTTTGTCTCCTCATTGGTAGCTTCAGAATAGGCTTTGCTAACACAAACGCTATAGGGCCAAAAAGGCCTTTGAATGTTACACAAGTGAAACCTTCTGGATATAAGTGCAGGGGCATCAGAATGTAAAAATCAGGGTGAAGACTATGGAAACCTAGGGAGCACACAGTCTATACCAGGGATATCCATTCTTTACTTGCAGTGGGTTATTGCCAGGTCTTTCAATGCTTTAATAGAATCAGAAATGTAGTATGTAATGTAAAGGCTCCTTATTTTTTAAATACTGTATCAAATATTGTAAACAAAAGTAAGTGTACCAAACAAAACCTGTTCAAATGTCATTTTTAAAACTCTTGGCTACCAGCTGGAGCAAACAAACAAACAATGACATGCAGAGAATGCTATTATCCTTTCCAGGTCTCTGAGAATACCCAACGTCCCTGCCTCCAACCTTCCTCCCCCACAGGTACCCCCATTACATCCCGTAGCTCCTACTGGCTCCCCAGACAACGAGCTGAACAATATGACCCAAGAATCTTACTGCCAAGATATTGCTGCTGAGGTTTTCGAGTTTCAAGTCCCTAGTTTAGAGTGAGTCATCACAATTCAATTAGTGGAGAGTTCCTCTGCATTCAGTCACCATTGGCAGAGGGGGAAATGACTCAGACAGTGGAACACGCAGTGCCTAATGGGTCCAGCATGTGGGGGCTTTTGAGATTGCTGGGCACAGTGCTCATGATGCCCGAGGGGAGCACAGAGGAAGGCTGGAGGTTGCAACATGCTCTCAGCTCAACTCATTGCTGGCTCTTTTGGGACTGAAAGATATTTGAGATATTTGCATTTGACCTCAAACATATGGTGGATCCTGCACCTCAAGGACATATATTATTACAAGCCTGTTGGCTCCTCCTCCAGCCTTGTTTCCTTCTGCCAGTCTGAACTGCATATTTTGCCTTCTGGCATTACCAAACTATTGTAATTCCCCTGGGCTTTCTTGCCTCTATACCTTAGTGTGTGCCATTTTGTTCCCTTGGAATACCTATATGTGCTTCTGGCAAACTCCTATGTGTGCTTTAAAACCCAAAACAGACATCACTACTTTTGGAAGAACATCTCTAACACCCTCCCCGCATTTGTTAAACTTGTGCTCTTCCTTTGTTCATCTATAATTTGAACTTACACTGTATAAAAACCATTTGCTTATCTGCCTGTTTTGTAAGGAGAAGCCTTTAAGGTCAGAAAGCTTGTAATATTCTCCTTTATATATGAAAGTGCCTTGTGCATAAGCGGCCAGTTAATCATGGTTTACAGGACATTCCTGGATTGAAATATCACACAGCTCTGAAGTGACTTGGAATGGCCTATCTCAGAATGGCCTATGGGCCAGACTAAAAGTATCATTAATTCAGACCTTACCATGTAAGCCCTTCTGAGTTGTCTGTATTCATAAGTTAGAGCAGGAAACACAGTAATGCACAGATAATCCAAAAGTCAATAGTTTTACCCTAGCCCCATCATTCCCTCAAATCCAGTAAACATCTTTTGAATAACTGCTCTGTCAGGTACTGTTCTGGGGACTTGGGATGTAGCAATCAATAAAAGTAAATTTCTTCCTGCTTTTATAAAGCTTATATTATATGTGGTGGGGAAGAGAAATTAAACCAGTAAATATAAAGAAGAGAATACCAAGTAATGTTAAGTGCCATAATAAACATCACACAGGATAATGTGATACAGATGGATAAAGTGGAGTGGGATTTTAGATGGTGTGGCTGGTCTGGTCTTTCTAGGAACACTGCATTTGTGCTGAGACCTATATTATGAAGACCTAGCAAGGACAAGAGAGAGCACTTCCATACAGCAGTGGTCTTCAACCTTTTTGGAACCAGGGATTGATTTTGTGGAAGACGGTTTTTCTACAGATGGGGGCAAGGGTGGGGATGGTTTTGGGTTGATTCAGGCATATTACATTTATTGCACACTTTATTTCTATTATTATTACATTATAATATATAATGACATAATTATGCAACTCACCATAATGCACAATCGTTGGGAGCCCTGAGCTTGTTTTCCTGCAACTACATGGTCCCATCTAGGGATGATGGGAGATGGTGACAGATCATCAGGCATTAGATTCTCATAAGGATTCTCATTAGAGTCTCACAGGGAGCACGCAACCCATCCCTTGCACGTGCAGTTTACAATAGGATCTGTGCTCCTATGATAATCTAATGCTGCTACTGATCTGACAGGAGGCAGAGCTCAAGCAGTACTGTGAGCCATGGGGAGCGGCTGTTAATACAGATGAAGCTTCATTCACTCACCTGCCGCTCACCTTCTGCTGTGTGGTCCAGTTCCTAACAGGGCACAGACCAGTATCATTCTGTAGCACAGAGGTAGGGGAGCCCTGCCACAGAGGAAACAATGACTGAAAATACTTGGCACTGGAAATGAACTTGGTATGTTCAAGGAAGAAAGAAGGCCAAAGTGGCTAGAGCAAAGTGAGAGAGGGCAAGAGATAAAATGGAAGGTGTAATCAGGTGCCAAACCAGGAAGTGCCTTATAAGGCCATAGTGAAGAATCCAGATTTTTTTTTAGTGGGGGTTTTGTACACATTTCTTCCATTCTGTCACTTTCCTCCAGTGGAGCTATATGGCTCTATGAGAGAAAGAGGAGAAACAGTAGAATAGAGTAGCTGAGGCTGAGATTGAGCACAAGATGGCCTTGTGCTTATGGACCCAACTTCCAACTGAAAGGCATTCATTATCACTACCAGGGTCAAAGTCTTGGCAGTGCTGTTAGGACACTTGCAGACTCCTTGAGGTGCAGCATTATTAGAAAGATTAGACTACCTAAAAGTGCAATGTCCTTTCTGATGGTTATAGGAATCTTCATGGACCTACATCCTTTTTGCCCAATTAAATCGTCTAGAGCATCGCTTCTTGAACATTAACATGTACACAAAACACCTGATGGTTGTGTTAAAATATGAATTCTGCTTTGGTAGAGTTGCTGCATTTCCAGTCGTCTTCTAGGTGATGATGAGTCTGCTGGTCTGCAGTCTACCTTTTGAGAAGTGAGAGGACTGAAGTCCAAGTCCTTGGACTGCCTCCAGTTCCACTGTTCAGATCCAATCCCATTGATTTGAGGGCTGGAGTGTCCTTATATAAATAGAGGTACAAGATGAAAAGGAACTGCTATGTGAAATCATATCTAGGCCACTGAACCCTGAACTAGGCAGTGAAGCCAGATGGACCACGCCAAATCAAAGCCCTGGAAGTTTCATGTGGTCACTCCAGACATGCCCCTCAGGCCACCAGAGCCATTTGTTCCAGAATAACTTGGAAGACAGAAAGCAGCTTGAAATCATGCCTGACCCCCAAGCACCCAGGGCTGCCCAGTGGTGTCAGCTGCCTGCCCCTGATTGAATGGCAACCCATTTCTCTCCCCCAGAAACACTGGGCTCCCCAGCCCATTCCTTCACAAAAGTTTTCCTTTTGTGTTGCTTCAAAGTATTGCACAGGATATTAGCCACTTCCTTCTCTATAATTCATCCTTCCACTTTGCCATCTGGAATATTTCTCTTTTACAAGTGCCTAAGTTGTTACAGTTTGAGGCAGTTGAATCCTAACGTTGCCATTTGGGGTAATTTATTGTTTTTAATGCTTTCTTCCAAAAATTCAGATTCTGTGGTTTGAAAGAGAATCCAGCCAAGATTTTTGCTTCCTAGTTGGACATCTGGTTGTCTGTCCTTTCCAGGTCTTCTCTGGGTTTATTTTTCAGCTTCCCACAAGTGACTATCAGCTCACTCCTCTCACTACATCCATTATTTTCCCGAATCCCAAACACAAAGCGCTTGTGTTTTATCATTATTGTTGTGACAAACACTGTTATGGCACTGTCATTGACTGTCCTCAATGTCATGGTCACATCCCTTATGCGGGAACTAAGAAAGTTAGTGGAGACCAGTCGACTGTAGTTTCAGTTGTAACAAAACGGTCTTCTTTTCCCTAAAACACTTTCCTACTGATACCCGAAATCCTAATAGATATTTTTTGGGTTACTCATCACATTCTTGATGTCTGGGAGACAGACAATGGGTGGAAATAAGTAAAAGGTGAACAGTGAGGTTGGGATAAGGGGACCAAACATTTATGCAGTATTTACTATGTGTCAAAACTGAAACTGAATAGAATGAGTAATATCACCCCTACTCTGCAGATGAAGAAACCAAGACTCTGAATAACTTTCCTGAGGAATCCTGAGTTACAGAGCAATGGAGTCAAGCTTGAACAAGTTCTAGTTCAAAACCCTTGTGTTTGTCATTATTCGATGCCCTGAGGTTAGTACCGGAGGGTTAGATGAGGAACAGGGCACCAGGCAGAGCAAAGAGAATTCGATTCTGGAGTATTTGAATGTGGGATAACTGAGTATAATCAAGAAAGTAGCCAGCATGGGCACAGAATTTTAGGACCAGGCACCAGCTACTAGACAGAAGCTCCATGTTGAGCTCACCTTGGCATTATTGCAAGATTTTACAAGCTTCTTATTTGTGGGAAGAGCCACACTCTGAGTTTGGCTACCTTGAAGCTTACAAGTCAAAGTGAATGGCAGTAACTTGCTTTATGGAAACCCTGAGTAGGTGTGGAGCAAGACAAGTTTATTTCTGGAACCCCTTCCATGATCTTACTTGAAGAAGTATTCTTAGGTAACAATACCCCAATGGTTCCCAACCTGTGGGAGCTTCTGAATAGTTAGTATACCTGGGCCCCATCCAAGACCAACTGAGTCGGGTTTCTAGGTGTGGGGCCCCGGCATCTGTGCTCTCTGAAGTTCTCCAGACATGATGAGCAGCCAGGGTTGAGACCACAGCCTTGGGTTAAATGAGCTTTCTATAATACATGTTCCTTCTCTGAGAGGGAGGACAGAGCTGCAATGCTGCAGAATGCAAAGGGGCAGAGGAAGAGTGGGGAAAAGTTTCTGGTCCTAAAAGTTGAAAAACTGAGTTTTTCTCCTTTAGAAGAAGATAAAGGCAAGTTCTAACTGCCTCACAATTTTGCCGAAGAATGAGACACCTAGAGGTTCTTTGTCCCATGTTTCGGTGAGTCTGACTTCTCATGTTTCACCTCTATGTAGTCAAAATCAGGTTTACCATGGTAATATCTGAAACCCACTTTAAAAGCTCAGTTTTAAAATTCATTGCACTACAGAGTCTCCCATTTGTCTAAAGTCCTAGCAGCCAGGGAAAATGGCATTTTGTCAGTTTTAGACCAGGGAATCTAAGGGATGGCATGGTTGTTTGTTCTGACCAAGGTTGTTTACTGAGTTATCAGGGAGCCAGACCTGGGTCTCTGCCTTCTCAGAGCTATTATGCTTAACTGGAGCACCACTTAACATGATCTTGGAATGTGATGAGACATTCCAAGATGTCTATAAAATTAACAGGGGATTGTTAATGTGATGCCTATAAAATTAACAGGGGATTCAGAGGAGGGATAGTTTCTGTGTGCCCAGCTCAGTCTGGCCTCGTAATGGCTACCAGAGGAACCATGGGGGCACTATGGTTATAGTTTTAACTCTTTTGCAAGTCTCTCTTTTTTTTTTGGAGTTGCTGTAAGACCTCAGAAAGATGAACTATATCCTACTGTGTCAGAAATGAACTGTAAAAAATGATGGGAACTTCAGAGAAAGATGAATTCCAGCTAGCATTACCCTCTCCTGATTTATCCTGGAACTATTTCTTGGGATTTATTTCAACTCTTAAGAGAAGAAATGGATTAAAACTACTGTATCTAAAGAAGTTATTTTCCTAAGAGAAGATAATGGCCAAGAAAGAAAACATTGGCATCCCATAGAGTTGGACTAGGCTTAAGAGATCATCAAGGTCAGTGGATCATCAGGATTGAGCAGGAAATGAAAACATCTCCCCTATCTCATGAGTACATCTAAGTGGTGAAATCTAATCCAAATGCAGAACCCTAGCTGCTAGGAAGCCTGAGAAACAGAGTTTTTATTCCTAATCTCTCTAAATAGAAGGATGGCAAAATGCAAGTTGAGAACACAAATTCAAGTATCTGCCACAACCATTTCTCAACCTACATACCAGAGAATAGCAAGAGAATGTGGCTAGATTTTTTTTAAGAGGTTTTGTTTCAAATTTATTTGAGCCATGCTGGGCAAAACAAAATTAAATATGCGTCTTTTCTGTAATATATCTCAGGTTCCATAATACCCACACGTACTTCCCAGTTCTTCATATTTAAGGAACATGAATTGGGCAAACACTTTAAGCCCATTTTACAGATGAGGAAATTGGGGTCCAGGGTAATGAAATAACTTGCCTAATGTTGAACAACCAGTTACTGGCAAAGCTTAAACCACAATCTATGCATGTTGACTCATGAAAAGTATCCTTTCTGCTAAGAGGGGGTGAAAAGAAAGTCAGGGAGGCAGGCAAGCAAGAAAGAAGGAACTTGACAGGAAGGCGAGAAGGGCTAGAAATCTAGTGGAAGGCTGTGCATCTGTGTCTCACCCCAATTATTGAAAGTAGAAACCACAAATCCCATTGCCTCTGTCCCTACCCAGAGCCAGGACGAACTCAGTAAAGACGTCAGAGCCCTGGACCCACATCGCGATTGCTGTCTACTGGTGCCTGGAATATGTTGGTGATGTGGCCTCGAGTCGTAACAAAGTGAACTGGTTCTGTAGAACATGTCTTTATAAATAGAACCAGAGTCTGGTGGTTTCCAAGCAGTCGGGAGACACTTTGTCTTCCAGCATCAGCTATTTATTTGTATCTCCGCTTCATGGAATTCATTCTCCTGCATTCCAGTGTCTGCTTTCCTACCCTGGTTGTGTTGTACAGATTTCTTGGCCTCTTGACTCAAATCCCTGCATTGAGGACAGTGGGGACTTTCACCTCTGGTCTCTGCCAAAGTTGGGACCATGGGGAGGATGTTTGTGTTTGTCAAGAAGTTGGGAGGACTTTGAATTTGGGCAGTAATTCCTCCCTAGATGATGCACTTAGAGAAGAGGAGAAAGAAAAATACCATTCTCAGCAGCCACATCTCTTTCTCTTAATAAACCCACACACTTGATTCTTTTTTTTTTTTTTTTTTTTTTTTTTTTGTTGTTTTCTCACTCTGTCACCCAGGCTGGAGTACGATGATGTGATCCCGCCTCAGCCTCCTGAGTAGCTGGGACTACAGGTGCCCACCACCACACTGGCTAATTTTTTGTATTTTTAGTAGTGATGAGATTTTACCATGTTAGCCAGGATGGTCTTGATCTCCTGACCTTGTGATCCACCCACCTCAGCCTCCCAGTGCTTCTTTTTAACCACTTTTGTGTGTGTGTCAGTTCTCTCTGGTTTAGGTTAATCTTGTCCCTCACCCAATATGCAGAAACTAAACAGTCATTCTGAAATAAAACTTTAGGCTAAACAGACCAAGCCTTTATTAAAAGCCTGCTGGCCAGTCTGGTTGATATCATAATACAGATTTCCTCCCTCACTCCTGCCTTTCTTTCTTTCATGTTCATTTTTTTCTTTAGGTAATAGCGACATTTCCAGCTTCAATCAGCAAGGCTACAAGGACTTAGGGTACACCACTAACAACATTTCCTTCTCTGATAGGCTTGTTATCATTTTATGTGACTCGTGGGAAATGGAGAACTCCATACTTTGTGAAGGATTTCATCCTATAGTCAGGACAATTTAGGTTGCAAGTAACAGAAAAGTCAGCTCAACTGGCTTAAATGTTGCCCCCCTCAAAGTAATTTAATGATTACCTAAAAAGCAGATAAATGAGGGACCCACTTCTTATATTGCTGGATCCAGGAGCTAAAACAATGTCATCAGGACCCAATTTCTCTCTCTCTTCAGCCCTCAGTCATGCTTCCTCTCTGTAATTTCATCTTCAGACAGATTTTGTCGCTATCATGTGGCCGCAGATTTCCCTGGCTGACATGCCACAGCTCCAGGTCCAGCAGAAGGTGAGATTGTACCACTCAACCAAGTCCTGGGATGTGTCTTGCTAGACCAACCTTAACCACTTCCACTCTCCTGAATCAATAGCTGTGACCAGGACCTGCTCAATTGTTTGGAAAAGCCTGAGTCACAAGCCCACTTCTGGAGCCAGGGGAGAGGGACTGTCACCAGCAGTAGATGCTGATTAGGAAAATATACCCTCAGTCACACTCTGCTTATTGATCTTCATTCTTTCATTTTGCAGATAGGAACTGAGGACTTATTTGTACTAGAAACTAGAGATAGAATCCCAGATAGCTTCCATTCATCCTTCACAATGTCACTCAGGAGTCATCAGTTCTATGATGAATTTTTTCATTGCTGCTCCCTTGGCAGAGTCAGTTATTCCCTCCCTGATGCTCTTGCTCTTCACAGGATTATACTGACGTCTCCTCATCCTTCTCCCTAACTTACTGTGAGCTCCTGGAGGACAGCTATTGTATCTTACTTATCTTGGCCTCCCCAGATACCAACAGCAGGCACAGACAAAGCACTTACAAACCTTTGTTGAATAAATATGTGAATGATGAGTTAATTATTTGATTAGTTAATTACTGCATATGCTCCTAATCCTGTGGGGATTTTTGCAAACTATCAAGGGAAATAAATCCATAAATAACTAGCTGGAACACAGTGTGATCCATGGAGTGACAGCCATGTGAGCAAAGAGCTGGTGAGCACATTGGATGGTAGCATATGTTCAACCAGAAGACAGAATTCTTAAAATTGTTAAAGATATACTTTGCTATTTTAAATCTAAATCTTGCTCCCTATGGCTTCTATTCACCCATTCTTAGTTCTTCATTCTTGAAAAGCCTCAGATAAATCTACCTACTACTCTAGCATCTGGGACAATTCCTGACAACACATAAGGCATTCAGTAAATATTTCTGAAAAGAATGAATTGCTTCTTCTCTGCCATGCAGCAGTATCAGTGTGTAAAGATAGATATCTTATCCTCCTATTTGGTATTCTCCGCTGATGGCTGCACCACTGTGAGAACTGAAATACTTTATTGTTGATAATTGCCTGAGTTTGAATGTCTGCATCCCCCAAAGGCCAATAGAAAATTGATTGTTTGGAACCTGAATCACATTTGCTTTTAGGTAAAATGTAATAAATGATGCATGCCTTCTAGGCTAGCATGCAGTAGTTCAACTAGTGGATTCTCATGCTGGCCCAGGGTTCAGGAGTCAGAAACCTAACAAGACTTGCATTCTTCATTTGAAATGTGAGTTGAACCTTGATCCTTAGTACTCTGCATTGTGAAATGTGAGTTGGGCCCTGGGCAAAATTGGGTCATATTGGTCTTTGACCCCTGCATCCTTGTCTTTGACCCCTCCCTGCCATCTCTCTTCCTTCTTCTCCTCTCCTATTCATCTGTGGGCTGCTCCCACAGGGTGGCTTCTACAGCTACAGTGGCCACAAAAATGTACCACTCAGATCTCCTGCGCCATGGAGACCATAAACTGACAGACACCCTCAGCTGCTCTGCTCCAAATCCATGACAGCGTATGCTCTGCTTTGGGCTTTGCTTCCCAGCAAAATGATTGAGCACAAGATTCTAAGGTAGACCCATTCCTGTGAGATATGGGATAAGTTGCTCTAAAACCCTCCATCACTGGTGAAACCTCCCTAGCACTGTGCTGCTGTCTGACACTCTGTCTCTCAAACCCTGCTTCCTTTCCGCTCTCCTTCTCAGCATCAGACCTGTCTTGCAGTCTGGCAGCGCTTCCTGCCTCCTCTGATTCCTCTCCTGTTCCCCTCACAGACACTTCCTCAATAAATCACCTGTATGTCTAATACAAGCTTGGCTGCTGCTTCTTGGAGGACCAAGAGTAACACATCTGTGATCTGGAGATTGCACATAGGAAACATGCAGCAGGGTGACTTCCCCAACCCCAACAACTGGGAAGTCTAATACTTCCTTATTTGAAGAGGAGAAAGAATGATTGGCCAGTGAATGAAGTACTGACTGGAGCCGGAAGAACTAGATCTACCTAACAGAGCTGAAAAAGACAGTGTCTGCCATCAGCACACACTGTCTCTCAAAACCCAAAACCAAATAAATGATCTGCTGTTCCCCACTTCCTGACTAATATTTGAGACTATTTCTTGTTTTGTTTTACTTCATTTCCATGTTAAATTTACTTTGAAGATTCATTTTGATCTGATTTTACAAGGAAAGAAATGCGAGTGGAAAGAAAAGATTTCCAGCACAATTTCCCTGAATTTCTGCCCCTCTGCCTCCCACCACTATCCATGCGTCCAGGCCAGACTGAAGGTACATGTCAGGTGAGTAACTTGGGGCATCTTTACGCTATTATTTTTTGCATGTCTGTTCAACATTTAGTAAGAATGGAAATATGTAATAAAAGTATATGCTTTTTATGTTCAAAATAAAGATTTATTTTCCATGTAATATTACATGTGATTTTCTGAACTAGACAATTTCTTGAGAGGCATATTGAACTATTCAAATGCAGACATTCTAATAAATTGTTCCCAGTAAAGAGCATAGACAGCATCATGAATTTTTTAGCTTCAGAATGTGAGCAGACTCAACGGTTACAGGGTACTCTCAGAGGGCCATTCTCAAAGTTAGCGGTGAGGCTTTAGACACACCATGTAAATTGCATGTACTTAACACAAAAATCAACAGAATTTGGCTGGTAATGATAGGGAGTGTTTAAATGCAGCCAAACCAATTTATGTTTCACCAGTGTTGTCAGCAGTCATGAGTAGAGACCTGAGTTAACTGGCTCCCTATGTGAATTTTATTCCAGGGACATTTTAGTTGCCCCCATAGCTTGGTACTCTGAAGAGCTTCCCAGTAGCTCACTTATTAATCTGATCTGTGTCATCCTTAGCCTGGGGCATAGAATGGGCTGTGCCTGCAACATCACATCATGTCCATGAGATGCCCTCCTCCAGAGAGCTCCAGTGCCATCTGGCTTCGGGGAGACTGGGGACAGGGAAGCCTCATGGAGACAGATGAGGGAATGTCATGCTGATTTATGCACCTGGAAAAGCATAATGAAGGAGAGCTGTACCTCACCTACTAAGAAGGAGGGTAAGGCAAAGAGGTGTGGACCAATGAGCTCTCATCTTCCCTGGCTGACCTCTGACTTGGATACTGAGGCCCTCAGAGGAACCAAGACCCCTGCAGACAAAAGGAGACTGGGTTCAAGAACTGGTAGGATGTTCAGAGAAAAGAAAGCTACCAGGAAAACAGCTTCTTATTAACAATTTCTTGGGAGTAGAAGTGTATGTGTGGTACGGTTATGTTTCATTTGTCTAAATATTGTTTCCACAAGAGACCTTACCCTGTGTCCTGACTTTCCATTAATGCATAACGAACCACACTTAAGTGACTTAGAGCAACATTATTAGTATCTCCCACAGTTCTTGAGTTGATGGGGCTAGTCTGGGTACTTCTCACTTGGCCTTCTCAATATAATGATAGTCAGATGGTGGCTGGGGCTGCAGTTATCTGAAAGCTTGAGTAGCTGCCGGTGTAGAGTTCAGCTGAAGCGGTTACCTAGAACATCTGTATGTGGCCTTTCCATGCAGCTTGGGCTTTTCACATTGTGGCATCTGGTTTGTAAGAGGAAGTAGTTCTTTGCAATGTAGCCACAGAAATCCCAGATTCTGATTGTCTAACACAAAATCTGAAGCCATCCCAGACTCAAAAATAGGGAAATTAGACATCTCCTCTTGACACAGTGAGCAGTATGTACATACAGGGAGGAAAGGGATTGATGGTCACCATCTGTGACTATCAATCACCTCCTACTTTTTGATGACTCTAACCAACCCCCTCAACCTCATACCGCAAACGAGGGTAGCTAACATAGTGCTGTGCCAAGTATGTGAGAGGCAGTATGGTATAGTGGTTAAGGACATGGACATTTAGAGGCAGGCATGTCTGGATTTCAGTCTAGGCTTTTCCACTTACCAACTGTGGACCTTGTTTAACCTATGTAAGCCTCAGCTTGCTCATTTGTAAAAGGGTGGTTATATGTGTGTGTGTGTGTATATATATATATATGAAATCTCCATGTATGGTTACAAAATTTAAATGTTGCTTAGAGAAAAGTCAGCACCCAATAATTATTTACTAATGGAAATAAAGATGGGAAGAGGCTGCTCACTGCTTCCTCAGCACTCTTTGCTTATCCTGATCCAGCCATTGGGGTGAGCTCAGGTGTGCTGCTCTACAAGGCAGCGAATGTTCAGGTCTTCCGAGCAAGGAGGCCACGGAGTACAGAACCTACAGTCAGGAAGATAAACTCAAGTTTCCAGGAGTAGGTATTGCCAAGGAGGCCTTCAGAGGACTTAGAGAAGGAAGGAATTTGTCCTGGAGAGTAAAAATGAAGGAGCCAGGCATAATCTAGGCAAAGCATATTGATAGTGGCTATGTAGTAGAAGAGGTGAGGGAGAACTCTACCTCTGGCTCAAGTCTCTTCTCTTGTCTGAGCCTCAGTTATCCCACAGCAATGGATGGGTGCAATCTGAAGACTGCCAAGTTCCTTCTAGTCTTGGCCAAGCTCTACCATGTGAGAAATCCCTAAATTGGTCCACTTCTTTCCATCAACTTTGTCCCCACTCTGGTTTAGGCTGCCATTCATAATTGCTCCCTTGATTGCTATAGATGCGACTTTACAAGTCCTCCTGTTCTTAATCTTTGTTAGTTCTCTGCAGAGCAGTCAGAATGATCTATTTTGTAATACAAGTATGATCATGCCACTCACAGCCTGAAAGCCTTCTGTGCTTTCTGTTCTCTACTTGCTCCTCCAGTGCCACTCCAATGCAGTCCTTCTCTGCCCTGCTTTATACCCTGGTCCTTCTCTGCCCTGCTTTGTACCCTGATTGTTGGGGGAGGACTTGCTGATTTTAATGGATACCTCTTTCTGGTTTCTGTTTGGATTCAGCCAATAAAATGATCCAGCAGGGACTACAGGGCAACAGCAGAAAGAGTGTGAAATACCTACTCCCACCAGAGTGCTGCAGTCCTAACTCTGACTGTGAGCCTCCCTGACCACAGCTCCTGCAGGGTGGCCCCTCTCCAGCCCCAGCTCTCCTTGTTTCCTCTTCTTGCTTCTTCAGGTCAAGAGATGAGCATGGCTTTTTGATGTTGATTTGTTGAGTGCTTCAACATCCTTTCCAGGTTCCTTTAATTCCATCCAAACCCATGAAAATAATGTCTTCTTGAAATTATCTTCAACACATCACTTAAGTATGGTTTCAGGAAACCAGCAGTTTCCCTCTGAGACCCTCACTGCTACAGGTTCCAGTGGCTTCCTGTTGGTCTCAGGGTGAGGACAAAGCTCTTCTTCACATAGCCTCTTGCTGTGGTTTGAATATTTGTCACTTCCAAAACTCATGTTGAAATTTTATCCTCAATGTAGTGCTATTGTGAAGTGAAGCCTTTAAGAGGTGATTGGATCATGAGGGTTCTTCCCTCATGAATAAGTAATCTATTCATGAATTAATGGGCTAATGGGTTAATGGATTAATGGTTATCAGGGGAGTGGGACTGATGGCTTCATAAGAGCAGGAAGAGAGACCTGAGTTAGCATGCTCAGCCCCCTCACCATGTGATACCCTGTTCTACCTTAAGACTTTGCAGAGAGTCCACACTTGCAAGGAGGTCCTTACCAGTTGTGGCCCATTAGCCTTGTATTAAATACTTCTCAGCCTCCATAACTGTAAAGAATAAATTTCTTTCCTTTTTTAATTACCCAGTTTCAGATATTGTTATAAGCAATGGAAAATTGACTAAGACGTCCCCAAACCCCTGCTAGATCTAGACCCTGCCTCCCTTTCTGCATCAAGTACCCTGTCCTTCCCTGGGTTCCTATAATGCATGTTGCCAATTCTCACCTCCCAGTCTTCCTAGAAATCTCTCCTTCATTCTCCCTCCTCCCTTGTCGAGTTAACTTCATTTACCTTTGGTGTCTCAGCTCAACTGCTGATTAGGGACATCTTCATGGATCACTAGATTAGGTATTTTACTGGTTCCTTAAATTTCCTTTATATCCCATATAGCAATTTTTGTAATAATTTGATCAGTCTATCTCTTCTACTAGACAAAGAGACAGGAAAGCAGGCACCATATCAGTTTTGACTGACCTTTATGTCCTTAATGTCTAGCGTGGTGCCCTAGTACATTATAGACCCCCCATAAAGAATTTACAAGTAATAAATATAACCCCAAATCCCAAACGAATATAATTACACAATATATATCTTCAATAAATATAAGAAGATATGTAAGTGTATCTTCAATAAATATATACTAATTTATCTTCCATAAGTAGAATTCAAGATCCCATATTTTATGGCTGGAGATCAGAAAACGGGCTTGTGCTTCCAAGGTCATCTGTTTTTTAATAGAGACTATGATTAGGGCTCAACTCATCAGATTTCATACAACTTAACTTGCACCCCCGCTGCACCATCAATTTCTTTTGGATATTTTTAGAAATCCTGCATCCAAACAAAGCTCTGCAAGGGAGATGTATACCCCCACCACCACCACTTGTGTGGTATGCAACAGAGCAGAAAAACAATCAGAAATCACTTGATGAAGGGGAATACAGCAGAACCTGAGTCCCTGGGCGAAGCATCTTAGGGAAGCCAGCCCAACAGCTGCTTGCATTAAAAATGATTGCTTTATATTTATGGTGACCAGGCAACAATAAGCAGTTTATAGCCTATAATCTAACACAAATGACTTAGGAAAATATTCTTAATAGGCAGTTCAGCTGAGTGTCCCAGTGCAGTAGGAAGCCCAGCAGGGAACGCGCGGAATTAGCCTTTGTTGATCTGACAAATCCTCCCTGGCCAACTGGATGTTATGCTAGTTCTCTTTACAATTCTATGTTCTCCCATTTAGGGAGACCCTGTAAAAGACTTACCAAACTCTGAGGGCACAGACCCTGCCAGATAGTCTCCAGTGTCCCCGCAAGCTTCTTAGAAAACAAACCCTCAGCCCTGGGCTGCATCAAGCCAGGGAAAATGAAGTGTGACCTTGTAAAATATCAGTTCCTGCTGCTTTTTCCTCCCTAATTTGGGGGACGTTATCATGGCAGAAGAAAATATACCATTTTTCCACACTCCATTCTGGAAAATAGCATCCATCTGTGAAAATGCTGAGCAGGCATGATTGCTGTGGCCAAGCGTGGTATCAGACTGACAAGCTGGGTGGGAGTTTGGGTTCTGTAAAGGGTCAGCTTGAAGAAAGGAAGTGGGTTCTGGGGGAATTCATGTTCTCTGTGGCATGGCCACATGAGAGAGAGGAACTGAATGATCAAAACAGCTGGGGGCCAAGTGGAAAAGAGGCAAGTTGGAATGCGGTGCCCTTGCTGACGCCCCTTCTTCGTGCCCTCTCCCCAATGCCCTGGGCTTTTCTGCTGCTCCGTGATGCCAACGGGAACCTGGAACACTGTCTTATATTGTTGGTTCCTGTATTCTACACATTTAGCACTCACTGGACCCCATGCTCCTCAAGGTCAGGTCCAGATCTCACACCTCTTTGTCCCTTCTGGGCTTAATTTGCACGATCCTTTCTAGAAGAAAGCATCTACTCTCTTACTAGAAAAGAGTAGTTCTGCCTACTAGAAAGAACACCGCCTTCCCCCACTGACCACAGGTAATACTGTGCGTGGCTCCTTTCCCCAGTTCCGTCACCTGTGTTAAATGGGTCTGTCCTATGCCCTCCCCTGTCCTTCTTCTCCTTAATAATTAAGAACTTAAGATCCAGAATCAGGGAGTCAGGGGCTGGAGTTCCAGCTCTCATAGCAGTGTGATCTTTGGGAGTTATTTTACATCTCAGAGCCTCAGTGTTCTTGTGTATAAAATGTGATAACAATGACAGCTACTTGACAGTCGTTGTAAAGATGGAGTGTAATGTGTATCATGTGTTATTGCTGTTTGCATGGTGCCTGACACATAGTTGGCACTCTATCAATGTTAGCTTCTCCTCCTCCTCCTCT
Organism: Cacajao melanocephalus; assembly: GCA_963573385.1. Classification (NCBI taxonomy): domain Eukaryota; kingdom Metazoa; phylum Chordata; class Mammalia; order Primates; family Pitheciidae; genus Cacajao; species Cacajao melanocephalus. Next base: position 84,123 of record CAUYLG010010995.1, on the reverse strand, counting down.
TTTCTTTCTCTTTCTTTCTTTCTTTCTTCTTTCTTTCTTTCCTCTTTCCTTTCTTTCTTTCTCTCTCTTTTCTTTTTTTCTTTTTCTTTCTTTCATTCTGGAGTAATCTCATCTTGGTCTACAAATACTTACAGGGTTGTCAAAAATATAGATGCTTACTACTACAAAGGATTGTCCTAATTAAATCCAGGAAAAACAATGAGGTCTGAGACCTGGATCCCACCTTGAGGAAAGTGCTATCCAGTGAGATATAAATGTATACAGTAGGTACCAACAATATAAGACAAGATGCTCTAAATTCTCAGCCAAAAAAGTATAAAATACTTTGAGCCTAGAAGAAGGAATGAGTTCCACAAGTTTAAGAAATCTTATCACAGAAGCAGGGTGTTCAAGTCCTCAGGGACATGAAGAGAAGGATAAGTATTCTGGAAAATGGTGTCAATAAACATCTTCACATAATAAATAGCATAGCAAGCTGAAAGGACAACAAATAGACCATCTGGCTGAGATGTCCTGTGTATGTCCTAAAGAGTAGAAACACAGATGGCTAGAGAAAGCCTTTGCTCTAGAACCATAGACCCATGAATATTTTTATATACTAACTGGAGGCTCTTCAAAAGATACACATGATGTCTATTCCTAGAGCTTCAACTTACCTGAAAATTAAATTTCAAATATATCATATTGTCATTAAGTCAAATCCAGATATAATATGGAGTAGACTACAAAATTCACCTAATAATTTAAAATAAAACATGATAATTACAATTATTTTATGAACTTAGACTGTGCCCCTGGACCTCGTAGGAAATCTTCTATTAGAGTACTTTGTGGCATACATTTGATAATCACAACTAAACCAGAGCAGTGTTTCTAGTGATGGAAATTGCATGGGACAAACAGGGACATATGAGTCAGAGGAAAAGAGAACAGTAAAAAGATTTTAAATCTTTTTATGTGATTTTGTCTGTAGAGATAATGAGGTTTTGGAGAGAAGAAAGAAAGCCTTTGCCTGTGGCTCTCTGGTGCTCTTTAAATAACAACCAAGAAATACCTTATTATTTGGAGTGACTCTAATAAAAATTGTTCCCCTGTATCTGCGAAGCTCTCGCAAAATGAAACCTTACAACTTGTGGTAGAAACCTAGTGCAATGGTTTTCATGACTTGTAATTTTCCTGCGCTGAATGAAAAGCTTCCTGTTCAGTGGTCCTGAATTGAGACACCATTTTTCAGTCTGCAGAAGGCCTATAGGATGCCTTCCTCTGGCTGCTAGTGAGCTGTGGCTCATGTTGTGATTTTTTTTAAGCCTCCAGCATTTTTTACTTTCACTCTGATGGCATCGGGTGAAGTGGCTTCAGTAAGTCTAGGGTGACCAGTGGTGTACCCTGGATCCTGCTAGCAGTCAGGAGTACCGGACATACAAGTCAGTGAGGAAAACCAATCTAGCTGCAAGTGCAATGTCTGTGTAGGCTCCAGGGGAGCATGGAAGCATCACCTACCCCTGCAGCATCTGCACCACAACAACGTGGGAAAAGTATGAGCAATAAATTATTTGCCGATGAACTCCAGACATCTCAACCAAGTGTGGGTTGCCTAGGACTGTAAGGATGGTGTCCAAAACAATAACCGAGAGAAAACACTTAAAATATGCAGAGCTGACAAAGGACTGCATCAAAAAACATAAAACTTCCTCATAAATCAATAAAGGAAAGGCCAAGTCATGATAGAAAACTAGATAATTTATAGCAGCAACCTGAAAAGCCAATAATAACGGAACAAAGTTTAACCTCATGGGAACCTTATAACTGAAAATTAAAACTATAATGAAATAACATTTTATATCTGTCATATGGAAAATAATTAAAAGGTTGAACAAGACCAAGTTTTGGCTTGGATATTGAAGCGATAACACACATTATATTCCCTATTAAAATGCTTATGACTATAAATTAGCACAACCATTTCTGACAGTAATTTGTTAATAAAGTTAATGATGTCCATATCCTATGATCTAGTAATTTCTTAACTATATAGCCCAAATACCCTTTTACAAATGTGTTCAAAGAATATTCATTCAGCATGATCAGTTGTAGCTAAGAATTTAAAACAATTTAAATTCCAGACTGGGCGCAGTGGCTCATGCCTATAATCCCAGGACTTTGGAAGGCCAAGGTGGGCAGATCACTTGAGCTCAAGAGTTCAAGACCAGCCCGGTCAACATGGTGAAACACTGAGTCTACAAAAAATACAAAAATTAATTGGATATGGTGGTACACACCTGTAATCTCAGCTACTTGGGAGGCTGAGGCACTGGAATCACAAAACCAGGAGGCAGAGGCTGCAGTGAGCCAAGATTGTGCCACTACACTCCAGCCTGGGCTACAGAGAGAAGCTCTGTCTCAAAAAAAATAAAAAAAAGATTAACAGAGAAATGGAAAATAGTTGAGTTACAGGGGAATACTACACAGTGACTAAAATGAATGAGCTGGCTGTATATTTATTAGCATATTTAATTCTTGAAAAGATATTTATAGAAAAAAACAAGTTGCAGAGAATAACCATTATATGTTGGCATTGGTGTAAATTTAAATGACATATCAATACTATATACCATTTTTTTAGACACGTACATAAATAGTAAAAGTCTAAAAATACATAGATGGGAAGGATACAGGCTATCTTCAGAATCCCAATTTCCTTTGGAGAAGGGAATTGGGAAATGAGATTGGGAGGGCCACAGAAAAGGCTTTAACCGAATGACCTCTGGCTCAGAGAGGTCAACAGTTTTCAATGGGAAATCAAACCCCAACTCGTGCTTAGGGGAGTATGAGTCTAAATTTATACCACCTGCAAGACATAGACATCTCCAAATGAGAAATTGATGTTTAAAGCAGCCCTGGACTGATGGATTCCCAGAAGCACTTGGCAGAAGCATTCTCACAACTTGGGTACATGGGACTATCACACCCACACAAACATAAACACCTACTGATGATCAGCTCACAAGCAAAACTTACAGCACATGTGAGAAAGCAGTCCATTCTGTGGGTGTGGACACCATAAACAGGATAATTCGCCTCTCAAGACCTGATATTATGGAACATTCCTGAGAAAACTATATAACAATCAAGGAGTTCCCATTCCCATTGTAGGAGCCCTCATAGCATCAGCCCAGTGCCATCTCAGAATTGCTACAAACAGATGAGTGCTGTGTGTCTCCCTTCTCACCCCTTCTGAATGAATGAGTTTGTGGAGATTATCCTGCTGGTGTCTTGCCATTGTGTTGAGGAGAGGGGCAGATATTTATATTTGCATGGCGGGGTAGATATCTTGTCTCTGTTGTTCGTAGGCCCCAAACTCAGAGGAGTCATGTTTGGATCTGATCCCACTCAAGGAAGGGAGGGCTTTACTAGGAAGAAGCAGGCAAAAGAATATTTGGTAATTAGAAGAGCGGAGACATTTACTGCTTACCAAATATCCATGTGCTCCTCCATGTTTCTGACCACGTGCAATTAGCCAGGATCATGTGACGATTTCTAGGCAAAGGAATGTAAGTGACACGAGTCCCTTCTGGGCTGAAGCATAGAAGAGAAGGCATGTGATCACTCACTTTCCTTTTCATTCCTCAGTGACAATTGCAGCTGCATCTTTAGTTTAGCCACTAGATGGAAACAGCTGGATCACTGAATCACTTGCTTGGAAGGCAGCCTCAGACTTTGCATGAGAGAAAAATAAACTTTCATGTGTTAAGCCAAACTCATGTTGTGTGTGACTCTTGGACACACACACACACAAATACTCATTGAAAATAAGCTCACATACAGGCCAGGCGTGGTGGCTCACGCCTGTTTGTAATGCCAGCACTTTAGGAGGCTGAGGAGGGTGGATCACCTGAGGCCAGGAGTTCGAGACCAGCCTGGACAAAAAGATAAAAGCCCTGTCTCTACTAAATATAGAAAAATTAGCCAGGTGTGGTGGTACATACCTGTAATCCCAGCTACTTGGGAGGTTGAGGCAGGAGAATTGCTTGAACCTGGGAGGTGGAGGTTGCAGTGAGCCAAGATCGCACCGCTGAACTCCAGAGCAAATTCTCTCAGAAGAAAGAGGAAGGAAGGAAGGAAGGGAGGGAGGGAGGGAGGGAGGGAGGAAGGGAGGGAGAAAATAAGCTCATATGCAAAAGTTAAAACTACACAGGGAGGCAATCCACTATGAGGGGGAGAGCCAACACACAAACTGAGAATTAGTGGCCCAGGAGCCCAAATAATAGAACAATTCAATAGAGATTACATTAGAAAGTGCATTTTGAATATTTAAAGTACCATTTACAGAAACAGAGGATACCATTTGGGAAATAAATATAAAAAAATAACTATTTGAAAAATAAATTAGTAGATCTTGAAAAATGAAAAACATTGCATTTCAAATTGAAAAGTCAGTGAAAGATACACACATCTATGTTTACTGCTTTATGGCAAAGATAAAACTGAAATGCAGTGGGAATTGTGTATTTTCAAAAATTAATTTTTCATCAGTTGGATACCCATATGAGAAAACTGAATTTTGATTTATACTTTGTATTATACAAGAAAGTACAAATGTATTATAGATCTACATATAAAAATTAAGTTTTCTAAAGGAAAACATGGAAGAATAGCTGTAGGTGAGGATTTATTAGATAGAATAATCATAAAATACTAACAATAAAAGAAAGTTGGGTTACATTAAAATTAAGAATTTCTATTTGTCAAAAAACAATACTTTGAGAGTGAAGACAAGTCAGAGTCAGAGAAGATATTTACAGTACATATATCTGACAAATAATTAGGATTCATAATACCTAAGGAACTCATACACATTAATAATAAAGATATAAAACCCAATAAAATGGACAAAAGATTCAAGTAGGCACTTTGGAAAAGAAACTTTTCAAAGGCCCATTAGCATTTGAAAAGGGGTTTAACATCATTAGTCCTTAGGGAAATAAAATAGGGAAACTGTCTTATTATCTGGGTGGACCCACTTGCAAGGGTCTTTAAAAATGCAATCAGAAAGCAGAAGAGAAAACAAGATGAAAATGAGAAGAATTCAGACAAACATTGCTGGAGGAAAGCAGCCAAGAACCAAAAGGAAAAAAAAATGCAGATGGTCTCTAAAAGCTGGAAAAGGCAAAGAAATACATTATCCCCTACCGCCTCCAGAAAGGAGGGCGGCCCTGATAACACTTTTATCTTAGCCCAGTGAGATTCTTTTGGACTTCTAATCTACGGAACTGTAAGACAGTTTGTGGTGTTTTAGCCACTAAATTTGTGGCAACTTTTCACACAAGCAATGGAAAAATCAATCTATTCTCTGACCCAGCAATTCTACTCCGAGATATATACCCAACAGAAAGGCAGAGATATATGCACCAAAAGATGTGTACAAGAATGTTCATATGGCATTCTTCATAATTACCTCCAATGGGAAAATAGCCAAATGTCCATAAGTGTGCAAAAGATAATTTGTATCTTCTTAATATAATGGAATACTAAACCACAAGGAGAAATGAATGCTGCACACAACAATATGATGGCTCTCACAAACATAACATTGAGTAAAAGAAATAAAAAAAGTTCAGATTGAAAATTCCATTCATATTAAGTTCAAAGACTAGTCAAACTAACATGTGGTGTTAGAGTCAAAATTGTTGTTGCCTTGGCAGGGGGTCTGAAAGGGAGTGCAAAAGGCGGTCTGCAGGGTGCTAGCAACATTCAACTTCTTGATCTGGGTGCTGATTTTACGGCGTGGTTTGCAAAAATTATTTGAGTTGACATTTATGATTTATGCATATTATGTATGTATGCTATATTTCAATAAAAAGTATTACTTTAAAAAGGCAATGGTGTGGTTGAAACACAGGTAAAATACAACCAAAGTGAGAACTGAAAATTGAGAAATGGATCTGAAGAAATTCTCCAGAATGCCACTGGAAGATATGAAAACGAAAAATATAAAAAGATTTTAAAAATGAGAAGAAGAAATGTCATCTATAATAAATGCTCCATGAAAAGAGAATGAGAAATAAAACATTCAAAGAGATAATGCTGAAACTGTTCCCCACTTAATAAAATATAGGACTCCTCGGATTTGAAAAGCAGGATAACAAACATGAAAATAGATACATAACTTGAGATCTCACAGTTAAACCAAGAAATACCATTATCTGCAATGATAGAGGATGAAAGGCAGTGCAGACACAATTTTTAAGTGCTGATAAAGAAACATAGCTGTCAACTTAGATAATTTTTTTGTTTACTCAGGTATGTTGAGGTATAGTTTCCGTAACATGCAGTTCTCTTTTCTGCTGTATGGTTCCGTGAGGTTTGACAAATGGACACTGCAGTGCAATCTCTTTCATAGGCAAGATTTAGAATAGTTCTATCACACACACAAATTTCCCTCATGCCACATCGTGGCCAACTCCTCCTCTCACACCAGTCCATGGCGACTTCTGATCTGTTTTCTGTGCCTATAATTTGCATTTTCTAGAATATCATATACATGACATCATACAGAATATTGCTGTCCACTTTTTGCACACTGTTATTTCACCTTCACATTACTTTAGTAATGCGTTTGAGATTCCTCTATGCTGTGGTAAATATCTGTAGTTCATTTTTAATTGCTGAGTAGTATTTCACTGGATGGATGTAATATAGTTTATTTACCTATTCACCAGTAGAAAGGCATTTGAATTGTTTCCAGTGTTTGGTATTTACAAATAAAGTTGCTATAAACTTCTAGATAGAGAATTTTGTGTGAACATGAGTTTTCATTTCTTCGGGTAAATAACTTAGGAATGATAGTTCTGGGTCATTTGGCAAGTATATATTTAACTTTACAAAAGAAAGCTGTGTAACATTTTTCTAAAGTGGCTGTACCATTTTTGCATTCTCATCAGCAATATATGAAGAGTTCTAGTTGCTTCACACCCTTGCCAGCACTTTGTATTATCGATTTTCCCCCAATTGGTATGTGGTCATATTTCAATGCAGGTTTTTTTTTTTTTTTTTTTTTTAGACTGAGTTTCACTCTTGTTGCCCAGGCTGGAGTGCAATGGCACGATCTGGGCTCACTGCAACCTCTGCCTCAGCCTCCCAAATAGCTGGGATTACAGGTGCTCGCCAACATGCCCATCTAATTTTTTATAGTTTTAGTAGAGACAGGGTCTCACCATGTTGGCCAGGCTGGTCTCACACTCCTGACCTCAAGTGATCCACCTGCCTCATCCTCCCAAATGCTGGGATTACAGGAATGAGCCACCACACCTGGCCCTCAGTGCAGTTTTAATTCGCATCATTCGTGTGCTCATTTCCCATTGGCATACTTCTTTTGTTAAGTGTTAACAAGACCCATTTTTGGGGATTGTTTTCTTTTTTTTTTAAACTTTTATTTTAGGTTCAGGGGTATATGTGCAGGTTTTTTATATAGGTAAATTCATGTCATGAGGGCTTGATGTACAGATTATTTTGTCACTCAGATACTAAGCCTAGTATCCGATAGCTATTTTTCTGCTTTTCTCCCTCTTCCCACCCTTCACTTTCTGGTGAGTCCAAGTGTCCGTTGTTCCCCTCTAGTGCTCCTGTGTTCTCATCTTTTATAAGTGAGAGCATGCAGTATTTGGTTTTCTGTTCCTGTATTAGTTTGCTAAGGATGATTGTCTCTAGCTCCATCCTTGTTCCTGCAAAGGACATGACCATATTTCTTTTTATGGCTGCATAGTATTCCAATGGTGTATGTACCCCATTTTCTTCATCCAGTCTATCATTGGTGACCATGTAGGTTGATTTCATGTCTTTGCTATCGTGAATATTGTTGCAATGAACTTACGTGTGCAAGTATATTTATGGTAGAATTTATATTCCTTTGAGTATATACCCAGTAATGATATTGCAAGGTCAATGGTAGCTCTGTTTTTAGCTCTTTAAGGAATTGCCACACTGCTTTCCACAATGGTTGAACTAATTTACACTCCCACCAACAACGTATAAGTGTTTGCTTTTCTCCACAACCTTGTGAGCTTCTGATATTGTTTGATTTTTTAATAATAGCCATTCTGACTGGTGTAAGATGGTATTTCATTGTTATTTTGATTTGCATTTCTCTAATGATCAGTGATACTGAACTTTTTTTTATATGCTTGCTGGCTGCATGTATATCTGTCTGTTCATGTCTTTTGGCCACTTTTTAAGAGGGTTGTTTGTTTTTTTCTTGTAAATTTGTGTAAGTTCCTTATAGATTCTGGATATCAGACCTTTGGTAAATTCATTGTTTGTAAATATTTTCCCCCATTCTGTAGGGTTGTTTTCTCCTGTGATTGCTTTAACTGTATTTTGAAGAAAAAAGTTTTACATTTAGATAAAGCCTAATTTATCAATTTATTTCTTTTATATATCTGATGCTTTTGAGATCATATCTAACAAATCTTTGCCTAAACTAAGATCATAAAGATTTTCTTCTATGCTTTCATCTAGCAATTTGATAGTTTTAGGATTTACATTTTAGTCTATGTCCACTTTGAGTTCATTGTATATGATGCAATGTGTGGGTAGAGGTTTTCTCGGTCTTGATTTTGGTTTTTCATATGGATGTTCAGTTATTGCACTACAGTTTGTTGAGAAGATTGTTTTTCTCCACTGAATTGCCTTTACATCTCTGTGGAAATCAGTTGATCATATATGTATGGATCTGTGTCTAAACTCTCTACTCCATTGATCTATGTGTCTACTTTGAAACCAATACCATGCTGTGTTAATTATTGTAACTTTATATAAGTATTTAAATTAGGTAGTGTACATTCTCTTTGTTCTTTTTCATATTGTTTTGACTATTTTAGTTCCTTTGCCTTTACATACAAATTACAACTTCTATCAATTTCTACTAGAATGTCAACTGAGATTATATTAAACCTATATGTCAATTTGGGGAAGGACTAATATGTTTAAAACGTTGTATCTACCGATATATAATATTGATATGTTAGTATTTCTTTATTTAAGTTTTTTAAATTTTAGTTTTTTTTTAATTTTAGCATGTAGATCTTGTGCAAATTTCATTAAATGTCTATGTATTTATTTTGTGACTTTGATGATATTGTAAATTATACTCCTGTTAAGATTTCTATTTGTTTCATTGCTAGCATATAGAAAATGAATTGATTTTTTTAGTTCTTTTGTCCTGTAATGACATATTAGTGTTAGTAACTTTTTAACAGATTATTTGACATTTACTAGATAGCAATCATACTATCTGTGAATAGAGATAGTTTTATTTCTTTTCTAATTTGAAAACATTTTTTCCTTACCTTATTGCACTGATTAGGACCTCTAATACAATGTTGGATAGGAGTCATGTGAGTGAATATCCTTACTTTGTTCTTGAGAAAAATTGAGTCTTTTAGCAATAGTACATCTACAAAACTCTCCAACTAAAGTCACATTTATTGGGAAGAGATGAATGCAAATATTAACATTGTGAAGCATCTATTGAGTGTATTATGTAAATGGAACCATGCTAAGTTCTTTGTATATTTTTTTTACTAAAGCTCTGTGAGGTAGGTACTATCACTATCCTTTTTTTGCAGATAAGGAAAGTGAAACTCAGAATGGTTAAGTAACTTGCCTCTGTCACTTAGCAAATGACAAAACTGGGTCTCCAATCTAACTCTGATTCATTCCAAGGCCACACTCTGAACACTCTGAAGGATGGCCCCTGACTGCTTTCCTGAGTCCTAGGCTCTGCTCACTAAGGACTCTGTTCCTGCACTCATGGGTCTAAGATCTTTCCGTCTCTCATTCCAGTCACCATAGCATATTTTCCAATCTGTATCCCATTTCATGGAGAACCATTCTTACACACCTATGTTCAAAGATCAATGGGTAGAAATGTTGTCATAGGTTCCTTTCTACATACATGATATGGTTGCAATGACCTAACTTCAGAATCACGAAGCCTGAACCCAGAGTTAAAGGTGTGAAGAGACTTTTCCAAGGCACATTTAGAATGAAAGCAGAGGTTTCTAAGGGTCCTTTGAAATATAACATTCCTGTTATTCTTTTTAAAGCTTTATTCAATAAATGGTTTCCTCTGAGCATATGAATAACTTGTCTTAGCCTGTCTAACCAAGTGGAGAAGCTTGGTTTTTGAAGCCAGCCAGACCCACCTCTATTACCTGCCATGTGAATTCAGGCAACTTGCTTAGTAGATTATTCACTGAAGGACACTGGTTTGAACACCTACAACATGTCAAAGTTTTTGAGCTGAAAGACTGGAAGGATAGCGTTGCCATCATCTGAGATGGGGATGGTTACAAGTAGAGAAGGTTTTAGAGGGAGCCCAGGAATTCAGTTTTAAATATACATCTGGTATTTTCATTAGATATCCAAGTATAAATGTCAGATAGGCATTTGGATATACAAATCTGGCTTCCATACCATGTATGCAGGAAAGATATACAAATCTGCTGGATAGGAGTCATGTGAATGAATATCATTACTTTGTTCTTGATAAAAAAAAAAATTGAGTCTTTTAGCAATAGTACATCTACAAAACTCTCCAACTAGAAGCCTGGGATAAAGATATAAATCTGAAAGTCATTAGTATATATATATGGTGTTTAAAGTCTTGAAACCAGATAAGATCACTCAGGGAATTAGAGAAGATAAGAGAAGAGGTCCAAAGACTGAGCCCAAAAGCATCTGAGGATGGGAAAAGAAGAACCAGCAACAGACACCAAAGCAGGAATATTCAGCTTTGAATACAAAGGAAGAGCCAAGAGTATAGTGGAAGACAGTGTGTTGAGAGTAATCAACTCTGTCACATGGGTCAAGATGAGAACTTAGAACGGACCGTTGATTCAGCAACACACGGAGCTCATTGCTGACCTTGATGAAAACCTTTTTCAGTGCAGTGGTGAATGAATTGCTTTTGCCACGCTCTACAGAGAAAACTTTTCAGAATGGAGCAAATATGGTGATGAATGGTGGAATCAAGAAGAGTTTGATGGGAGGGAAAAATGAATGTTTTTCTGTGTTTTTCTCAAACACAAGTGAGAAGTCAGAGTCTATGGATGGAAATCCAGCAAGTGGCTAGGTGTGCTGGAGGGAGCCTATATTCCCTTGTGATGGCTTCAGGTTTCTCAGCGATGTAGAAACCAAGTTGGGACAATGGAAAGGAGAGAGGGGAGAGGTGTTTTTAGGACATTTGAGGAGAGAGAGGATGTGAAAGTCACATATATCTTTTGAGCCTCAGTTATATTATAAATAATAATTCAAAACTTGCACAGATTTTGTAAGAGTTGGCATCAGTATATCAAAAATCAGTGTTCAAAAACTCATCATTATTGTTAGCCTCAAATCTAGTGTGTATATCTGCTTCTCTCTCAGACTCTCAGTTATCTGAGAGAATGAATCATGTGATACTATTTTCTTTGAATGCTACCTGGAAAAATATGAATTCCATTTGATTTTTTAAAGTTGTAAAGCATAAGAAATTAGAACAAAAAATTGCAAAAAGAGGAAAAGACAAACCACCCATAATTCTATCACCTCTCCTGGAGTTTTCCTTTCTTTATGTTAATTTTTATACTAGTTTTTCTCATAATTAGATATCACATCTGAATCCAATATTACATATTGTTTCTTTCATTTAATATTAAGTATTAAGCATTTTCCGTAAAGTTAATCTCCAAAACCATCATTTCAATGGTTGCATAATTCTTCATGTGTCCATTTACATGAATAAATGTACTATAGGCTACACAACAATTTATTATTGGACATTTAAATTACTTCAAATATGTTATTAAAATATAGTATGAAGAATGTTTTGAGCACATTTAAGCATAGTTGATGAATTCATGCTACAGCTATCTACCATTTAATGACCAATTATTGGCTGCCAGTTATGGTGCGCTGTGCAAATGACTTTTCATACATCTCATTTGATCTTAATAGCAGACAAAGTAATGCCTATGTTGAAATAGTTTGACACATATAAAAATTTAATCATGATTTGAACTGATTGCTCATTTTTGCTAAATCTTAATATTTAGCCACATTTGTTTTAGAACTCTTTAAAAAGTAAAATGTTCTACATAGAATTGAAGCTCCTCATCCCATTGCCTTCCCACCTTCCCCATAGGTGACAGCTATCCAGAACTTAGTGTTTCCAACCCAATTTTCTAATTATCTTGCTCATATAAATGTGCCAATAAAGAATACAAGGAATTAAATGTGCTTCTTTTAAGATTTATATAAATGGCATAATACTGTACATATTTTTGAACTTTGTTGTTCACTTGTGTCTTAAAATTTTATCTATGTTGATACATGATGATTTTGTTAATTTAAACAGCTGCATAGTTTTCCACGGTATGTACCATCACAATTTATTTATATGTTACTTTGATGGACATTTAGGCTTTCCCAATAATTTGCCTTTGCAAGCAATGCTATAATTAACATATTTTTACATGTCTCCTTTGTGCACATGTGTGCACTTACATCTAGATGTGAAATTGCTCAATTCTCTAGGACGTATGGCTAGATGTGAAATTTATTAGTCTAGAATGGTGTTTGGGAATCTGCATAGTTTAAAGGCTCCCCTAAGTGATTCTAGTATGTAGTCAGGATTGGGAACTGATGCCTAGATTTTATCTTTCTAGGTACAGTCAAATTCTTGCCCACCTTTTTGCCTTGCAAATGTAGAACTAGGTACATACAATCCTGGTTGCTGGATACTGCCTCAGTGTTCTGGGGGCTAAGAGATCCTGAGAGTAGCTATAAGAACAGAATCTCTCAGAAGAGAGATTTCAAAGCACATTAGTCCCAAGATGACACCTTTCCAATTCACCTGCCACCTCTCCAATTTACTGGTAGAAGGCAAGAATCAAAATACAAGCCAAACAAGTTCATCTAGGACAGAGATAGTAAATGATTTTTAATTTATCTTTCAATGGTAGTTGATTATTGGAAGCTCATTATTCAGCAGAATAATGAGAATTACTGGGAGATAGCTATGGGCTCTGTGGCAAAGATTGCTATGATTGATTAATGATGTCTGCCGTGTATTGTATATAGGTAAGGGTCATATGGGCGTATAATTGCCAATCTGTCACCACGGTTGTCCACTAGCAGTCATTAAGGAAAAGCAGTTGTCTGGAGATTGGGCTTTGTTGTAATTGAGGAGGGAATCTTAAGGTTGTCAGTGACTAGCTTAAAGAGAAAAGTTTTGCGAAGTAATTTTTCTTTTTTTTTTTTTATTTTCTTCTTTCCCATGAAACATAGGAACAAAGAAATTTTTTGAAGTCTCATTTCTTTTTCTCCTTCCAAAAGCTTGACCCAAATTAATTCCTGGGGCCACTAAATCCTTGCTTATAGGCAAGGTGAGCTCTTGAACCTTCTCAGCCAGCAAAAGAGCACGAGCTTTGCAGTCAGGCCTGTGCTGGAGCCCAGATCTGCCCTTTACTGTATATATGGTCTCGGCAAAGGTATTGAGACACACCACGCCTCAATTCCTCATTGTAAAGTGGAGATCATACCTACATCGTGTGATAGTCATAAGGGCTATGTGTAAGTGTCCAGCATTGTCCTGAGTCTAACTTTCAATTAATGGTCATGGTTGCTATAGTATTATCATTATTATTATTGTTTGGGTTATATTGTTATTTAAAAGTGAAATAATGATCATGGTGGTACAGTTTGCAGATAGGTCTGGTTTAGAAAATCCAGATTTTGGTAGGGTTAGGCATTCGTCTCCTTTGAAATAAATGAGTGCAATTTGGGACCATAGAATGAGACACATCAGCACATTTGGGGGCTGAACATTTGTGAAGGTGTTAGACACTAAGTTTTGGCAAGGAGAATTACTGTTACCATTGGAAGAGGATGTAAACACAGGTTGAGTCCTGAGAGCCAGTGAGGGAGTAATTCTAATTCCAGAGGAAATGAAAGGGAAGAAGTTATTAAACATACTCAATTATGCCAAGAGTAATTATTATCAGCTATGAAAATGCATTTACAAGTCACACTGCTGTATGTCAGCACCCTGATACCTCCTAGGCCGTGAGAAATAAACAGAAACATTTTGAGAATTCTTCTTCAACCCAGTCAACAAACATTCTATTGCAAACTAAGAAAAGAGGTCAGGGCATGAATTCAAAAGCGAGTTGTTCTCACCATGGTCTGGAGTCTGGTGTCAGTTTGTTTTCTGAAAAGATGATTGACTCTTTTCTGTCTGTTTTATTAAATGTCATATTCATTTAAGTGTTATGCAAGTTACCAGTATGTATGGAACATAGTAATAGATGTTTGTCATAAATGTGTTTTATCTTTATTTATCAGTGACACAAAATGGCAAATGATAATCAAAGCAATGACTTAAGAATCCTGACCAAGACAATCTTTCCATGGAAAAGAATCATTTTTAAGAAATTAATAATAGTGGCTACAATTTTTAATATGAGAAAACTGAGGCTTAGGTGAGTTTTGTTTGTTTTTTATTTCTTCATCAGGTTTATTGAAATATTTACAGATGATAAAATGTGTCCTTTTAAAGAGTATAGTGTGATGAGTTTTGAAAAATGTATATAGTTGTGTAATTAAAATCATAACGAAGGCCAGGTGCAGTGGCTCACACCTGTAATCCCAGCACTTTGGGAGGCTGAGGTGGGTGAATCACAAGGTCAAGACTTCAAGACCAGCCTGGCCAAGATGGTGAAACCCTATCTCTACTAAAAATATAAAAATTAGCCCAGTGCAGTGGCAGGCGCCTGTAATCCCAGCTAACTTGGGAGACTGAGGCAGAAGAATCACTTGAACCCAGAGGGTGGAGGTTGCAGTGAGCCAAGATAGCACCACTGCACTCCAGTTTAGGCGACAGAGTGAGACTTCATCTCAAAAAAAAAAAAAATTATAACTTGGCTATAGAACATTTCCATCACTGCAAGTGTCCTTGTGTCTTTTTATAGTCAATTATCTCTCCTCTCCACTACTCTCTAGCAAGCAATCTAGTTTCAGGTCTGCTTTTTGCTTTTTCAGAATGCAATATAAATGTAATCAGAGAGTTTGTAACTTTTGTGCTTTCTTTCACTAACAGAATGCTTTTCAGATTCATCTATGTTGTTGTCTGTATCAGTGCTTTATGTTTACAGCTAAGTTATATTCCATTAAATTCATGTGCCACAAATTGGCTGTCCACTCACCAACTGATAACCATTTGAGTTGTGCCTATAATTTAATTATTATAAATGAAACTTCTACAAACAGCTCTATTCAGGTCTTCTGTGGACATACAGTTTTCATTTTTTCATGTTTAAAATACTAGGAATGGGGTTTCTGGGTTGTATAGTAGCTGAATGCACACTTTACTAGAAACTGCCAAAGATGTTACTGTTTTTCATTCTCATCAATAGTGTATAGGAAGCTTCCAGTTGCTCTACATCTTCAATAGCTCTTTTAAAATTTTAGCTATTCTAAAGGGTATGTGGCGGTATCTCATTGTAGTTTCAATTTGCATTTCCCTGATAACTAATATTTAGTTTCTTTTTATATGTTTATTTGTCATCTATATCTCTTCTTCGGTAAAGTGTCTATTTAAGCTTTTACCCATTCTTTTTATTGAGTTGCTTGTCTTACTGACTTTTGAGAGTTCTTTACATGTTATGGACACAAACCCCTTGTCAGATACATGTTTTGCAAATATTTTCTCTTGGTCTGTCACTTGTCTTCTTATTTTTGTGATATATTTTGAAGAACAGATGTTTTAAATTTTGATTAACTCTAATTTTATTATTTTCTTCTTCTTTGATTTGTGCTTTCTGGATCCTGTTTAAAAAATCTTGGCCTAACTCAAGCTTGAAAAGACTTTCTGTGTCTTCTAGAAGTTTTTATACATTTAGCACTTACATTTATTTATATATATATATATGTAAAATATATTATACATATATGTATACACACACACACACACACACACACACACCATTTCAAGTTAATGTTCGCATATGGTGCAGAAAAAAGGGTCAAGGTTATTTCTTCAGCACACAGATAGCGAATTTTTCCAGCATCCATTGCTGAAAAGATTTGTATTCCTTGAATTACATTGCAATTTTGGTTGGAATGAACACATACATATGCGTGTTTATTTCTGAACTCTTGATTCTGTACTCTTCTTTTATTTATTAAAATTATTTTTATCATTTTTAAAGTGAATTTTATTTTTTTATTTTTTAAAAAATTATATATATATATATAATTGCACTTTAGGTGCTGGGGTACATATGAAGAACATGAAGGACTGTTGCATAGGTACATACATGGCAATGTGGTTTGCTACCTCCATCCCCATCACCTATATCTGGCATTTCTCCCCATGTTATCCCTCCCCAACTCCCTATCTCCCACTGTCCCTGCCCTAGTCCCCATGCCACCGACCTCAGTGTGTGATGCTCCCCTCCATGTGTCCATGTGTTCTCATTGTTCAACTCCCACTTATGAGTGAGAACATGCCGTGTTTGGTTTTCTGTTCTTGTGTCAGTTTGCTGAGAATGATGGTTTCCAGGTTCATCCATGTCCCTACAAAGGACACAAACTCATCGTTTCTTATGGCTGCATAGTATTCCATGGTGTATATGTGCCACATTTTCCCTGTCCAGTCTATCATCCATGGGCATTTGGGTTGGTTCCAGGTCTCTGCTATTGTAAACAGTGCTGCAATGAGCATTCGTGTACATGTGTCCTTATAGTAGAATGATTTATAATCCTTTGGATATATACCCAGTAATGGGATTGCTGGGTCAAATGGAATTTCTATTTCTAGGTCCTTGAGGAATCGCCACACTGTCTTCTACAATGGTTGAACTAGTTTACACTCCCACCAACAGTGTAAAAGTGGTATCAAAAAAATTTTAATTCATTTTACTGATGATTTATTTGTTCAGCATTGTATTTTTCTATCAGATGCCTTCCTTCTGGATTCTATTTGCTTTCCCTCCTCCTTTATTCCTTCCTTCCTTCCTTCCTTCCTTGTTTCCTTTCTCCCTCCCTCCCTTCTTTCCTCCCTTCACTCCTTCCTTCCATTTTTCCTGTCACTTTTGATGATGGTTTAACTGGAAATAATATCTTTTGTTTTTAAGAACAAGAAAAAAAATATTACTTTAATGTTTCCTGGTCTTTATTATTGCTAAGGGAAAAGCTGCTTGGTCTAATTTTTGTTCTGCCTAAGGTAATTTCTCTTTTTTACCAGCGACTTTCACAATTTGATCTTTATATTTGATGTTATGCTTTTTTCTTATAACTACGTGTCTAGGTACAGATTTGTTTTTTTTTTTTTTTACTCAATACTCAGAATATAATTTTGATCAAAAGATCAGTATCTTTAGATTTTGGAAAAACCTCAGCCATAAACTCTACAAATATGAATTCTGTACCATTCCCTCCTTTTTCTCTCTTCTGGCACTCCCGTTAAAGGGATATCACGGTCTCCCAATCTATTCTCCATATCTTGATTGTACTTTTCTTTTGTTTGAGTTTTAGCGTCTCATTCCTGGTGAATTTTTAACCAACATCACTTTAAAATTCATTGATTATTCAACTGTGTCTAATTTGTTCTATTGGCTTTTTTAAGATTAGATATTTTATTTCTAGAATTTCTGGTTGGTTGTTATGCAAATTTGCTTGTTCATGTTTTAGTTCTGCTTATTTTTATTCCATAATTTACTTTTCTTTGAGGGAATTTCTTCTTCTATTTTAGTATTCTAAACATACTCAAAATCTTTGTCAGACTACTTTCTAAAATTACATGACTAAAATAAAAAATCTTTTAGATAGACAATAAATATGCCACACCGTCCTCTCACCTCGCTAAACTTGTAGTTTCTCTTGAGCTATATATGCAGGCAATTTATTTTTGCCAGTTTTCTTCCTGGAGCAGGATAAATCCACCCCAGATCTTAGCTTTATGCAATGAGCTTTTCTCATTTCCCATCTTACTTCTACATTACTTTTAGTCACTGTTACACTATTAGAGATGAA
This sequence comes from Cacajao melanocephalus, assembly GCA_963573385.1. Taxonomy (NCBI): domain Eukaryota; kingdom Metazoa; phylum Chordata; class Mammalia; order Primates; family Pitheciidae; genus Cacajao; species Cacajao melanocephalus. The sequence goes on along the minus strand of CAUYLG010010995.1, from coordinate 66,051 downwards.
CTCCTGGCCATCCATATTTTGCTTCTAAGAATTGGAACCAGTAAGCTAGTGGCTCCAGGATTGCCCATCACTTTGCATTTCTGTTTGATTTCTGGTCCACAGAGCTGTTTTTCTTGCTTTTGACTTGAGTTGCTCTTCTTGTTTTTATCTTTATGAATTTTTTTCTGTAATTGCAAAGTGGAGCAGCAGAGATACATCAAATTGTGACCTCACTATGCCTGCCATTTCACTGGAATTTTTTTCTTGTGATTATTTGTAATTATGCTTTCAGCTTATAAAGCCAATTACAGAAGTCCTGGATAGAGCGATCAAGCAAGAGAATAAAATAGAAATCATCCAAACACAAAAAGAAAAATGTCAAACTATCTCTGTTTGCTGATGATATGATTCTATACCTAGAAAACCCCAAAGTGCGCAACAAAAGGCTGCTGGAGCTTATAAACAATTGTAGTAAAGTTTTAGGATGAAAAATCAGTGTAAAAAATTCAGTAGCATTTCTATACACCAATAATCTTCAAGCTGAGAGCCAGATCAAGGATATAATCCCATTTACAATAGCCACACAAACAAAAATACCTGCCGATACATGTAACCAAGAAGGCAAAACTACAAAACACGACTGAAAACAATCATAGATGACACAAACAACTGGAAAAACATTCAATGCTCATGGATTGGAGGAATTAATATCCTTAAAATGGCCATACTGCCTGAAAAAAATCTCCAGATTCAATGCTATTTGTATCAAACTACAAATGTCATTTTTCAAATTATTAGAAAAAGTTATTCTCAAATTAATATGGAATCCAAAAAGCAATCCTAAGCAAAAAGAACAAAGTCAGAGGCATCATATTACCCAACTTGAAATATATTATAAGGTTACAGTAACCTAAACAGCATGGTACAAATGTAGACACATAGACCAACGGAACAGAATAGAGAACCTAGAAATAAAGTTGGGTAATGTGATGTAAGCCATCTGATCTTTAACAAAGTCAACACAAATAAGCAATGGGGAAAGAACTCCCTGTTCAATAAATGGTGCTGGGACAGCTGGCTAGCCATATGCAGAAGAATGAAACTGGACCCTTTCCTTATAACATTTACAAAAATTAACTCAAGGTAGATTAAATATTTAAATGTAAGACCTAAAACTGTAAGAATACTAGAAGAAAACCTAGAAAACACCATTCTGGACATCAGTCATGGGGAAGAATTTATCGCTAAGTTCTCAAAAGCAACTGTAACAAAACCAAAAATTGGCAAGTGGGATCTAATTAAACTAACGATTTTCTGTAAGAAAAAGAAACTATCAACAGAGTAAACAACCCACAGAATGGGAGACAATATTTGCAAGCTATGTATCTGACGATGCTCTAAGATCCAACATCTATAAGAAACTTAAACAATTCAACAAGCCATAAACAAACAACCCAATTAAAAAGTGGGCAAAGAATATGAACAGACACCTCTCAAAAGAAGACATACAAGTGGCCAACAAACATGAAAAAATGCTCCACAAGGCCAGGCGCAGTGGCTCACGCCTGTAATCCCAGCATTTTGGGAGGCCGAGGCAGGCAGATCATGAGGTCAAGAGATTGAGACCGTCCTGCCCAACATGGTGAAACCCTGTCTCTACTAAATGTACAAAAAATTAGCCGGGCGTGGTGGTGCATGCCTGTAGTCCCAGCTACTCGGGAGGCTGAGGCAGGAGAATTGCTTGAAACTGGAAAAGGGAAGTTGCAGTGAGCAGGAATCGCACCACTGTACTCCAGCCTGGTGATAGAGTGAGACTCTGTTTCAAAAAAAAAGAAAAAGAAAAAGAAAAAGAAAAAGAAAAATGCTCCACAGCACTAATCATCAGAGGAATGCAAATAAAAACCATGAGATACCATCTCACACATCTCACACCAGTCTGAACGGTTATTATTAAAATGTCAAAAAATAATAGATGCTGGTGAGGCTGTAGAGAAAAGGGAACACTTATACGCTGTTGGTGGGAGTGGAAATTAGTTCAGCCATTGTGGAAAGCAGTTTGGAGACTTCTCAAAGAAGTAAAGAGTTGAACTACCATTCGACTTAGCAATCCCATTACTGGGTATATATCCAAAAGAAAATAAAGCATTCTACCAAAAAACCACATGTACTCATAGCACTATTCAGAATAGAAGACATGGAATAAATTTAGGTGGCCATTAATGGTGGATTGGATAAAGAAAATGTGGTGCATATACACAACAGAATACTATGCAGCCATAAAAAGAACAAAATTATGTCCTTTGCAGCAACATGGATACAGCTGGAGGCTATTTTCCTAAGCAAATTAAGGCAGAAACAGAAAGCCAGATACTGAATGTTCTCACTTATAAGTGGGAACTAAATATTACATACTCATGGACATAAAGATGACAAAAATAGACACTGGGGACTACTAGAGGGGGAACGGAGAGAGGTGAGTAATGGTTGAAAAACTAACTTTTGGGTACTATGCTCATTTCCTGGGTGACAGGCTCAACTGTACCCCAAACCTCAGCATCATGTGATATATACATGTAACAAACCTGCCTATGTACCCCCGATCTAAAACAAAAGTTGAAATTATTTAAAAAATAAAATAAATAATTACAATTATTTAAGGTGTAAAAGAAAGCATCTTGGACTTCAGTTGACCATTGTCAAATTGTTTACTCTTGAAGTATCTTAAAACAAGGTTTTGATTTGGAGAAATTTTTTGAAATGTGTCATGGTTTCCAACAATAGACATTAAAATTCCATATTCAATAATTATTTGGAATCTTTAAATAAAACATAACTTTCTCTATTTTTAAAACTTTTGATTATGGAAATTTTCAGAAAGAGAGAAAAAGTAAGGATATTAGTCTAATAAATCCTCATGTATCCATCACCCAGCTTCTACAATTATCACCATGCTGCCATGCTTGGTTCATCTATCCCCTCTCCACCAACAGTTCATTCTGTTTATTTTTGTTGAAACATATCAAAACAAATCTCAACTATGGTATCATTTTAACCACATAGACATCATTATATATCTCTAACAAGGCTTTAAAAATTATAACCACAATATTATTAGCCAACGAAAGTAACAATAACTCATTAATATCATCAAATGGGTTCATGTTCAATTTTCCTCAATCATCTCAAACATGCCTTTTTACAGTTAGTTTGAATCAAAATCCAATCAAGGTCACACATTGAAGCTGTTGATATGTACTTTAAATCTATTTCAATCAATAACAGTTTCACCTTATCCTTTTCCCCACATGCCATGTATTTGTTGAATAGTCTGGGCCAATTGCAGGTCATAGTAATTTAATTTGTATAATTAGTTAAAAATGTGTAGATAAGGCCAGGCATGGTGGCTCACACCTGTAATCCCAGCACTTTGGGAGGCCAAGGTGGGCGGATCATGAGGTCAAGAGATTGAGACCAGCCTGAGCAACATGGCGAAACCCCATCTCTATTAAAAATACAAAAATTAGCCAGGCATGGTGGCGTGCACCTGTAGTCCCAGCTACTCGGGAGGCTGAGGCAGGAGAATCGCTTCAACCCAGGAGGCGGAGGTTGCAGCGAGCCAAGATCGCGCCACTGGACTCCAGCCTGGGCAACAGAGTGAGAAAAAAGTGTAGATAAGTTGTTTAAAGAGCTTGTTAGAAACACTGAAAAAATTTTAAAAGTATTACTTAGTATTAAGGTAATAACATTCTGTATTCTTCTTTGCTGTGTATTAAGTTATTCTAAAATTTAGATAAGAACAATAAACATTTACTATCTCATACAGTTCCTGAGAGTCAGGAATTTTGAGGCCACTCTGCTGAGTGGTTGCTCAGGGTCTCTCATGAAGTTGCAGTCAAGTTGTTGGCTAGGGTTGCAATTTCTGAAAACTTGACTGGGCTGCCGGATTCTCTTCTAAGATAACTTACACTGCTGTTGGCAGGAGGCTTCAGTTCAAGGAAACCTGCATATCTCCATAGGGCTGCTTAAAGCATCACTTCCATAGAGTGAGTGCTCTGAGGAGGAAGGAGCCAAGCATAGTCTTTTGTTACCTGAGCTTGAATGTTACATACCCTCATTTCTGTTACAGACCATTGGTCATACAAACCATTCCTAGTACTAACCAGGAGGAGAGTGTGAATACTAGAAAGTGAGAATTATTGGGGACCATCTTGGAGGCTGACTATCTAAATGGGCAGTAAAGCAGAAATAAATTGATTTATCATTCTATCTATTTCCAATCTTACAAGTGATATAATTTTTCCTTGTGGCAGGCACCAGAATAGGGCACTGGTGTGACAATATTAATGGGGGGACCTTTGTTTTCAAGTTCAACTCACATTTTATATATGGTGGGAACTACTTCTTGCCATATGAACATTTCTGATACTATACTTAGTGAACGGATGCATCTGTTTGCAATATAGAGGACAATTTGCCTCTAGAAACCTAGGAATGATAATCTTATACACAGGGGTCACAACATTAGGATCCACAGCATTTCAGGAATGATCTCAATAACAACAGTGAATGGACTCCTCAGAAAACACAATTATGAGTTATTTACAATAGTTTTTTAGGCTATTACACTTCTCATTAGCACAAGATAGTTAATATTTCAGGAATGTATTATTAATGTTACTCTGTCATTATGAAACAGGAAAAAGAGTACTTGTAGTAATACCATGGATTTCAAAAATGTCATCAGAACAAGAATTATGCATACATGAATGAGATGTTCATTATTTTATTGCTTCTTATTTTAACTACATTAACTTAGTCATATAAATCTAGGGCATAGCCCAAAGGTGGGATACTGTAGATATGATAAAGGCATAATGAACATATTATATCAGTAAGCATTTATTAGCTCTTTTTCAAATAATTCAAATAATAAGATGTTATAAAGAATGAGACCTTAAAATGCTTACCATTTTATTCCCTCATTTTAAGGATCTGACAGGTAAAGCAATTTACCCTAAAGCAAAAGGCAAATTTGTATCTGAATTCTAACTAGAAAATGGAACCAGAATGCCTGACTCTTATTTCAGGGATCTTTTTACTACACTATACTACTCTCTAATCATTAAAAATAAGACATCCTCAGTATCACCTATAAGGTTTTTATTAAATTCAGTGGAGTTTATGAGGCAAAATACTATAACAGCAGCAGAAAACCAAAACCAAAATTAATATAAATTCAAATAATTCAAATTTTTTATTTTAAAATATTTAATTGAAAAATAAAAATTGTATAATATAGTCAAAATATGCAATGTGATGACCTGATATAGTATACATTGTACAATGATAATCACAATCAAATTAACACAGCCATCACTACCCATGCTATACATTAGACTCCCAGAAATTGTTCATCTTATAACTTTTTGGTTTGTACATTTTGGTCAATATCTCATTTCCCCCAGCCCCTAGGCCATGACAACTACCACTCTACTCTCTGTTTCTATGAGTTTGACATTTTTAGATTCCTTATATAAGTGGATCATACAATATCTGCCTTTCTGTGTCTAGCTTATTTTACTTGGGACACTATCCTCCAGGTTCATCCATATTGTTGCAAATGGCAGGATGTCTTTCTTTTTTGTGGCTGGATAGTATTCCATTGTGTTCTGGATAGTATTCCATATTTTCTTTATCTATTCAACTGTTGATTGGCCCTAGCTTGTTTACATATCTTCAATGAACATGGAGGTGCAGATATCTCTTTAACGTATTGATTTCATATTCTTTGGCTATACACACAGAAGAAGGACTGCTGGATGGTATTAGTTGTATCTTCAACTTTCTTAAGGAACTTCCATACTGTTTTCTATAATGGTTATACCAGTTTACATTCCCATCTAACAAGCGTACAAGGGTCCACTTTTCTTCACACTCCTGCCAACACTTGACATGTCTTGTCTTTTTCATGATAACCCCCTTAACAGGTATGAGATAATATCTCCTTGTGGTTTTGATTTTCGTTTCTTTGATCATTAGTGATGTTGATCACCTTTTCATATAACTGTTGGCCATTTGTATATCTTCTTTGACAAATGTCTATTTGGGTCCTGTGCCCATTTTTGAATTGGGTTTAGTTTTTTGTTATTGAGTTGTATAAATTCATTATATATTTTGGATACTAACTTCTTATAAGGTATTTGGTTTGAAAATATTTTTTCCCATTCTATAAGTTGCCTTTTTTTGTTGTTGATTGTTTCCTTTGGTGTGCAGAAGCTTTTCAGTTTGATGTAGTCCCATTTATTTATTTTTGTTCTTAGTGTTTGTGCTTTCAGTTTCATATCCAGAAAATAATTTCCAAGGTCAATGTCAGGGAGCTTCCCTCCATGCTTTCCTGTAAGAGTTACATGGTTTCAAATCTTACATCTAAGTCTTTAATTCGGTTCAAGTTAATTTTTGTGTGTGGTGAAAGACAAAGGTGCAATTTCTTTCCTTTGTATGTGGATATTCAGTTTTCCCAACAACATTTATTGGGAAAGAGACTTTCCTTTCCCCATTGCATATTCTTGTCACCCTTGTAAAAGATTAGTTGACCATATATGCATGGGTTTATTTCTGGACTCCCTAATCTATTTCACAAGTCAATGTGTCTGTTTTTATGCCAGTACCATATTGTTTTGATTACTATAGCTTTATAATGTAGTTTTAAATTCAGCAGTGTGATGCGTGCAGCTTTGTTTTTTTCTGAAGATTGCTTTGGCTATTCAGGGTTGAAGCAGTGAAGGAAATCAAGAAATGCATTACATAAGGGATAAAGAGCCTATTTTTCTTTTGTTATACACTAACATACAGAAGAAATCTGTTGATAGAAAAACCATACAAATACTGACAAACCAAAAAATTGTTGTAGATTTTGATTTATTTAAGGACCTTGAAACTTTCATTTTATTTATTTATTTATTTATTTATTTATTTATTTTTGAGACAGGGTCTCACTCTGTTGCCAGGCTGGAGTTCAGTGGCACAAGCTCAGTTCACTGCAACCTACACCTCCCTGGTTCAAGCAATTCTACTGCCTCAGCCTCCCACGTAGCTGGGACTACAGGTGTGTGCGTCACTACACCCAGCTAATTTTTGTATTTTTGGTAGAGACAGGGTCTCACCATGTTGGCCAGGATTGTCTCAGTCTCTTGACCTCATGATCCACCTGCCTGGGCCTCCCAAAGTGCTGGGATTACAGGTGTGAGCCACGGCACCCAGCCAAAACTTTCATTTTAATAGTTAGGAAACATAGATCAAAATATAGAATTTCTGTAGAGTTTCTACTTATTCATTTTGTACTCTCCTTGTCTATAAAGAATGTGATGCAGCCTTTTGAGGAGTACATACAATAGAATAAGGAGAAAATATAAATAGGAATTATCAGAGCAAGGCAAAACAAAAATTATGAGCTGAAAGTCAAGATCAGGAAGAATCAGGGCCCAAGAGTCTGCAAAACTCCTGAAATTTAGCTTCAAATTTAGCTCTAAGATTCCTAGAAATTAAAAGGAAAAAAGAAACATAGTTATTTTCATGATGTTTGTGGAAGGTTTCCAAGTACCAGTTGGACTGTAAAAGAAATTCTGCACATTGGGCTTTCTATCAGGAATACTGCATGATATGTACAGTGGACAACAATTTCAATCTACAGCAAAGTCTGTAGTTAATTCTTCTAATTGTTTCTTGTGTTGTCCTTTGAAAATTACACTGATGTTAACACATATTTGAGTTGCTGAAGGTTATTTCTGAAAGTCTAAGGTGGTATAGGTCATAGACACCTGATCCAGATTGTCTACTTAATGGCCGAATAAAACTTAAAATATCTAGAAAAATAAGGAAATTGAACATCATTTGAATACTTTTGTAAGTATACAATAAAATATGGTTATCAATGCCTAGATCAGAAGACCATACAGTTAATTTGTATGAATAATTGTTATTGATGTGGTTATGAAATGTAACAGTAATTCCAAAAGAATTACCAAAATATAAATTATATAATAAAAAAATTTAATAACCTCAATGTAAAAAATCAAGTTATTTCAATAAAACATGAAACTGGTGAGGATTAGTGATAATGGTGAATTAATGCATATTGTCTGTCAAAGCATGCATAAAATATGTACATGTAAATCAAGTATAAATGAAAAGTGGGAAATTTTCATAATTTGTAGGTGATACAATTCTTGATCTGTAAACTTCTGAAGAATGAAGTACAAAACTATAATATTAATATGCTAAAATATACTTACTATATTCCAGCAATAATCGATTTGTTAATGAAATGACGACCATCTTCACAATACTGACACAAAAATACCAAATAATAATATTTTTTAAAAAATGTGCAAGACTAAATTAACTACAAAACTCTACTAATGACACATAAAAGAAGACTAATTAATGGAGAAACAGAGGAAGTTTATCTACACATGCAACAAACTTTTAAGCAAACTCATATCACAATATATATGTATGTATGCATGCATGTATGTATACATGCATTTAGTATTTGTGTATATGGAGAGAGATGTAAAATGGGCAGAGCATCCTACAGTTCATCTGAAAAAATAAACATGAGAAGATATCCAATCAAATTCTAATAAAAAAGTATAAAAGGATGGAGAGAGATGACTCATCTACCAGATACAAAAACATTTTATAGAGCTACAAGAATTTAAATTGGGAGATGCTGGTGCCAAAACAGAATAATAAATGGAACCAATACCTAAGGTATTTCAAGTCAGTGGAGAAGGCACGATTATTCAATAAACGATTCTGAACAGTTGGACAACCAGTTGTACAGGAATAAATGCTAGATAAATTAAAGGGTAAAAGGTACCAATTAATAGACTCCAGCATTAGCAATATGAGGTGCTAATATATAACAAAGATGGCATTTCAAATTCAGTGAGAAAAGGATAGAATATTTAATATATGGTTCTGGGACAACTGGTTGTCCATATGGAAGAAAATAATGTTAAACTCCTATGGCACATCATATAGAAACACACACACACACACAAATCAGATGGATTAAGTACTAAGTGTAAACAAATAAAAACTAAAATCCTGGAAGAAAAATAAGGAGATTACATTTTATAGCTTGGGAATAGGGTAGACATTGGCAAAGCGGGAGAACCAGAAGTTATTTAAAAATGTAAACAGTTTTGACTATATAAAATGGAGATATTTGTTATGACAAAAGATACAATAAATCAGTAGATTATAGATCTGGGAAAATTCTAATACTAAGGTGACAAATAGTTTACTGTCTACAAAAATTATTACAAATTAGCAAGAAAAAAATGCCCTAATAGAAAAATGACAAAGGAAATAAAGAAGCAAATCACAGAAGAATTTAAAAACATGTAAACATCTAAAGCTCACCAACAGGAAGATTCTTCTAAATTGAAATAATGAATTATTGTATTCTTTTAATTCAGAAACATATTTTTTCATAGATTTTATTTCTAAAATTGCAATGTGCCATAGAATTGATGGCATTCTACAATCACTGTAGGTGAGTAACAGTCACACGATGATTTCCCCTGCTGCACATGTATCAACATGGTTGTTGCTACTGGAAGCATGGCTGGACAATTACAATCTCTACGTGTTTCACTCAACAAAATTACGGAAGAAAAGAATGTGAATCAGGATTGTTTATTTAAAATCTTGTATTGATACTTTCTGATATAATCAAGAAGATCCCAGCATCAAAAACTGCAGAATGGGTGTCAGTGGCTTCAAATTAAAATCCTGGTAATGATAATGGAGCATTTTTTTAAGAACTGTTTCACCACCAATGTTTTTGATGACACAGAAAATGATATTACGTGCGAAAACATGGATGATGATGATTTTGAGTTGAAAGCATACAGAAAAGTCGGATTCAATGTTAGAAGCTTTTTTTTTTTTTTTTTTTTTTTTTTAGGAATACCCTTAACCAATTTGGTTTATTTATATGCACAGGAATAATATACAGTAAAATTATTTGTGTAAATATATCTAAAAGAACTTTTCAATAAGAATAGAATAAAGATTCTAAATGATTAGAAAGCACTGTGTCATTTTTAACTGGTAGCACATTTTCTTTCTTCTTAGTGGTGCATAAAATAACATCTTAAAATCAAAGACGTTTTAAGACAATACAATTTACTCCTGAACGACACGGGTTTAAACTGCACAGGTCCACTTATGCAAGGATTTTCTTCTGCTTCTGCCAAAACTGAGACAGCAAGATTAACCCTTCCTCTCTCCCTCCTCCTCAGTGTACTCAATGTGAAGATGATGAGGATGAAGAACTTTATGATGATTCACTTCCACTTAATGAATAGTAAATATATTTCTCTTCCTTATGATTTTCTTCAAAACTTTTTCTTTTCTCTAGCTTCCTTTATTGTAAGAATACAATATATAATACATGTAATATGCAAAATATGTCTTATTCAACCTTTTTTTGTTATCTGTAAGGCTTCCTGTCGATAGTAGTATCTATTAGCAGGTAAGTTTGGGAGGAGTTAAAAGTTATACAGAGATTTTTGACCATGCAAGGGTGGGGAGCGCCCCTGATCCTTGCATTTTTCAAGGGTCAACTGTATTATGTCTCTCCTATGAAGAAAACAAGATCCTCCTTCCAAAAAGTTGTGTATAATATCATTTTTGCAAAACAAATGATGACTTCCAAACTCATATATATATATAACAATAGTTAACATTTATAAAACACATATGATGTACCGGAATTCTTCTTAGAAATTTACATGTATTAACTCAATTACGTAGGTATTACTAATGATGCTCAGTTTACAAATGAGGAAACTGAGGTATAAGGGAGGTAAAGTCACTTTTCCAGGTTCACATAGCTGGTAAATGGCAGGAATGCAATTTGAACCTAGGTGTTTTGGCTCCAGAGTGGCCATGCTCTCTCTGAATGATTCATTAATATTCTCATATTCTCTTCCTCTCTGTCTTTCTGAAACACACTGTCTCTCACAGTCACAATACCCTTCCGCATTTTGGTTTCCTCTTTATGTCTCTCTCTCTCTCATTGTGTTTAATTATGAGCATGAAGAAAACTCTGGAAGGATATATACTAAGTTGTTAATACAGGTTATAGGGGTGAAGGTTATATAGGAGAATGGAAGCAAAAAGAGAAAAAGAATAAAATAAGAGAAGAAGTCCATTAAAACTCCAGCTGTGTATGATATGGTTATGTTTATGCCTTATATAAAATTGAATATGTGTGTATATGTATAAAATATGACAAAAGTTATCTAAAGATTTTAAAAGACAGTCCATAAAATAGATACAAATTGTCAATGCATTTGAATTTTACTGATCATAAAAAAATCAAATTAAAAGAATGATAGCATATGGGCCAAGCCCAGTGGCTCACGTTTGTAATCCCAGCACTTTGGGAGGCTGAGGCGGGTTGATCACTCGAGGTCTAGAGTTCAAGACCAGCCTGGACAACACAGTGAAACCCTCTCTCTACTAAAAATACAAAATGTAGCTGGGCTTGGTGGTGCACACCTGTAATCCCAGCTACACGGGAGGTTGAGGCAGGAGAATTGCTTGAACCAGGGAGGGAGAGGTTGTACTGAGCTGAGATTGCACTGCTGCACTCCAGCCTGAGTAAGTCTGCACTTCACACAGAGCAAGACTCTGTCTCAGAAAAAAAAAAAAAAAAAGAATGATGGGATATGACTTGCAAAGATGAAGAAGTGAAATATACAATGTTATCAGCATAGCAGGAAAATAGGAGCCCTTACATGTTGTGAGTAAATATTTAATTGGTCCAATCTGCCTGACGGGAAATGACAATATAAAACAGTAAGTTTTTTGATCAAGTAATATTACTCCTAGGAATTCTCCTTAAGGTAATATATTAGTGATGATAATGAATATTAGTGTTAAAGATGTGCAATGAAGATCTATCTAGTATTTCATTTGTTCATAAATTCATCTATATTCTGGTACCAGGATATATATTTAAGTGCTAATTAAAATAGTAAAGAAAAAAATGAATGGGAGAAGGAAGAAGAGGAGGAGGAGGAAGAAGAGGAAGATGACGCAACAGAAATGTCTAAACATATGAATGGCTAAATAAATTGTGATATATTTATGTGATGGAATATTATACAACAATTAAAATTACATTTACAAATAATATTTTTTGATAGGAAAAAATTCCTGTTACACTGTGAGGTAAAAAATGACTATGTCTATTTTTTTTTTCTGAGACAGAGTCTTGATCAGTTGCCCAGGCTGGAGTGCAGTGGTGTAATCTCGACTCACTGCAACCTCTGCCCCCTGGGTTAAAGAGATTCTCCTGCCTCAGCCTCCTGAGTAGCTGGGATTACAGGCACCTGCCACCATGCCCAGCTAATTTTTGTATTTTTTAGTAGAGACGGAGTTTCACCATGTTAGCCAGGCTGGTCTCAAACTCCTGACCTTATCCACCTGCCTTGGCCTCCCAAAGTGCTGGGATTACAGGTGTGAGCCACTGTGCCTGGCAACTATATTTATTTTATAATTTAAAATCTGTACAACACATTTAAGAATTAAAAGAAAATTTAAAAAATTATAGTGGTTATTTTGAATGTATGTGGTTATTTATTACTTTTATTTTTATTTATACTTTACAACATTTCAAAATGTTTTATAAATTTATATGTAGATATTTACAGTTATATTACTATATATTTCTATACTTTGTATATTTTGTAATTAGGATGCAAAGTTATGTTATTATAAAAAGGAAAAACATAAACTACTGTATTAAGCTATATCACTGAAAGCAATGGTGCATTGCAGTAACAGAATGGAATTTAGTAAGGGCAGTTTTCCTTAGTCTCTCTTTTAATGTCACATTTAACAATCATAGGAGCCAACAGTGCCTGGCAAGAATCTAAGTGTGGTATTAACATGTTTAATTATCACAACCCTTCCTCAAAAACTGAGTCACCGAGTTTCAGTAACTTGCCCCAGGTCACACAGCCAGAAAGAGGCAGCATCTGGATTTGAATCTAGGTAGTTTGATTCCAGAGCCTGGCTCTTAGTCTCTATAGTTAAGCCCCTATCATGAGTGAACAAAAAAATGAAATAAAGAATATTAGCCGGGCGCGATGGCTCATGCCTGTAATCCCAGCACTTTGAGAGGCCGAGGTGTGTGGATCACCTGAGGTCAGGAATTCAAGACCAGCCTAGTCAACACGGTGAAACCGCATCTCTACTAAAACTACAAAAATTAGCCAGATGCAGTGGCGCGCGCCTGTAATCCCAGCTACTGGGGAGGCTGAGGCAGGAGAATCGCTTGAATCCAGGAGGCAGAGGTTGCCGTGAGCGGAGATCACACCACTGCACTCCAGCCGGGGTGACAGAGAGAGACTCCGTCTCAAAAAAAAAAAAAAAAAGAAAAAAAAAAGAATATTAGGAACAATGATGTAACCATATAGTATAATTGGAGATGGGGCTCAAATATAGGGGCATATTGATTAAATGAATGTGCAATTAAGTAAAATTATTTGAAATATTGTCTGTGGCAGCTTGGGGACAGAATGTGAAGTAATAAGCAACGATTATAGTTTTTCTCCACATCTTATTAGATAGCTAGTAATGATAGACAATTCAGATGTGCTGTTGTTATCGTAGTAACTTTCCTTCCCTTTCTTTCCTCCCTTCCTCCCTCCCTCCCTCCCTCTCTTCCTTCCTAGTAGGAACAATTTTCATGTTTTGTCCAGACTGCCTTTTAAAGGTCTCTACTATCCCACAGGTATAGAAGCCAATTCTTCATAAAAGCTCTTTGATGAGTGCAGTTGCTTCAGGCTATTTCACCAAATCTCACCTTCCCAACCTACCCTCATCATCTTGTGTCTCCCATATAAGATTCAGATTTGATTCTTGCCAAAGAACATCCCTTAATCCACCACTTCAGCCCCAAGCCAGGTTCTGATGTTTTCTTGCTTTACTACGTTGCCTTGCCTTGGACATAGATTTGGTTCTTGTATTAGTCTGGGTTCTACAAAGAAAAAGAACCAATAGGAGCTATATATGCATACATATTAGATATTATAAATATGTATATAATATATAATAGGTAATAGATGTATAATATGTACATATATACATATTTATAATAAGAAATTGGCTCATATACAGATTCAATGCTATTCCTATCAAATCACCAATATCATTTCTACAGAATTAGAAAAAAATTTCTAAAATCCATGTGAAACCAAGAAAGAGCACAAATGGCCAAAGCAATCCTAAGCAAAAAGAACAAAGCTGGAGCCGTCACACTACCCAACTTCAAAATACAAGACTACAGTAACCAAAATAACATGGTACTGGTACAAAAATAGACACAGAGACCAGTGGAAAAGAATAGAGAAATAAAGCCACACACTTACAGTCACCTGATCTTTGACGAAGCTGACAAAAATAAGCAATGGAGAAAGGATGCCCTATTCAATAAATGATGCTGTGATAGCTGGCTAGCCATATGTAGAGAATGAAACTGGACTTCTGTCTTTCACCACACACAAAGATTAACTCAAGATGTATTAAAAATTTAAATGTAAGACCTTGACCTATAAGAATCCCAGAAGAAAACAGGAACACCATTACGGACATCAGCCTTGAGAAAGAAATTTATCACTAAGTCTTCAAAAGCAATTGCAACAAAACAAAAAATTGACAAGTGGTATCTAGTTAAACTAAAGAGCTTCTATACAGCAAAAGAAACTATCAACAGTGTAAATACACAACCACAGAATGGGAGAAAATATTTGCCAACTATGCATCAAACAAAGTCTCATACCCAGGATCAGTAAGGAACTTAATTCAACAAGCAAAAAACTAATAACTCCATTAAAAAGTGGGCAAAGGACGGAACAGACACTTCTCAATAGAAGACATACAAGTGGCCAACAAACATATGAAAAAATGCTTCACAACACTAATGATCAGAGAAATGCATATCAAAACCACAGTGAGAAACCATCTCACATTAATCAGAATAGCTATTATTAAAACATCAAAAAATAACAAATGCTGGTGAGGCTGTGGAGAAAAGGGAATGCTTATACACTGTTAGTGGGAATGTAAATTAGTTCAGGCATTGTGGAAAGCAGTTTGGAGATTTCTCAAAGAACTGAGTTGAGGCTGGGTGCAGTGGCCCATGTCTAAAAGCCCAACACTTTGGGAGGCCAAAGTGAGAGGACTGCTTGAGCCCAAGAGTTCAAGACCAGCCTTGGCAACATATCAAGACCCTGTTTCTACAAAGAAAAAAAAAATTAGCTGGGGAAAAAAAAAAAAGAACTGAGAATGGAACTACAATTCAACCTAGCAATCCCATTACTGAGTATATACACAAAGGAAAATAAATCATTCTACCAAGAAGACACATTCACTCATGTTGACTGCAGCACTATTCCCAATAACAAAGACATGGAATCAATCCAGGTACCCATACAGGGTGGATTGGACAAAGAAAATATGGTACATACATAACATGTAATACTATTCAGCCATAAAAATGAATGAAATTATATCCTTTGCAGCAACATGGATGTAGCTGGAGGTCATTATCCTAAGGGAATTCATGCAGAAGCAGAAAACCAAATACTGTATGTCCTCACTTATAAGTTGTAGCTAAGCATTGAGTACACATGGAAATGAAGATGGCAACAATAGACATTGAGGACCACTTGAGTGGGGAGAGAGGGAATTAGGCAAACGCTGAAAAACTACCTGTTGAGTACTATGCTCACTACCTAGGTGACAGGATCACTCCTATCCCTAACCCCAACATCATGCAATAGAGCCATGTAACAAATCTTAACATGTACCCCCTAAATCTAAAATAAAAATTAAGATTATTTCTTTTAAAAAGAAATTGGTTTACCTGGTTATGAAAGCTGAGAAGTCCTAAGATTTACAGTCAGCAAGCTGGAGATTGAGGATTGCTGATGGTATCATTGTATTTTGACCTGAGAATCAGGAAGGCAAATAGTGTAAGATTCAATCTGAATCTGAGTTTGAAGACAAGAGAAGATAGATGTCCCAGCTCTAAGAGAGTCAAGCAGAGAGAGTAAATCCTCCCTTATTCAACCTTTTGTCCTGTTCAGGTCTCCCATGGATTGGATGATGCCCATCCACACTGGGGAAGGTAATCTCCTCTTTTTCAGTCTACCAGTGTAAATATTAATCTCATCCAAATTAACATCTAACCCTCACAGACACACACAGAATAGTGTTTAACCAAATATATAGGCACCTCATGGCCCAACAAAGTTGACACACTAACTCAGCCATCACGAGTTAACCCTTTGTCAACTTGGCATCCAACATGCATCTCTTTAAACCACACTTAATCTCCATATAAAATGACAAGACCACAGTTCCACTCAATATGATACAACTCTCCTACATACAAGGAAAAATGCAATAACCCCTTCCCTAGAAGAAGAGGCAAAGTACTTGAGTGATGTTTACTCTTCTTGAGATGCCATAAGTTAGAGCTATTATATAAAATTAACAACACATTATAATGTTTCTTGAGACAGAGTCTCGCTCTGTGGCCCAGGCTAGAGTGCAGTGGCACAATCATGGCTCACTGCAGCCTCTACCTCCTGGACTCAAGTGATCCTCCCACCTCAGCCTCTTGAGTACCTGGGACCACAAGTGCACACCACCATGCCTGGATAATTTTTAAATTTTTCGTTGAGGCAAAGTCTCCCTTTGTGGCCCAGGCTGGGCTTGAACTTCTTGGCTCAAGTAATCCTCTTGCCCCAGCCTCCCAAAGTGCTGGGATTACAGACATGCTCCCCGACAAATTAACAATATGATACTTAAATACTATGATATATAGTCAATATGTGACATGATAGGTGAATAAGAGAGGGAAGAAAACAAAGATATTTTGCATATACACACAAATATATTCACAAAATAAAGAGAAATATTAATGAAAATTACAGTCTTTCTGTAACTGGTCATATAACTACTTTCTTCCACTACCCATTCTGTATTCCCTTTGCCTTCAGAAAGCACCTCAGCTGGTTATGGTTCTTCACCTCGTGGAGTGACCTGAACCTTCATTCCTGAAAGGTCTGGGCCATTTTTTGTCCTGCCTGGATTGGAGTGTTGTAGCTTCCCATTGACCTTAATAACCGTGCATGGTAATACTAAAGAGATACCCTATGGCAAACTTGTCCAACCCATGGCCCATGGGCCACATGCAGCCCAGGATGGCTTCGAATGTGGCCCCACACAAATTCATAAAGTTTCATAAAACATTATGGGATTCTTTTGTTTTTTGTTTTTTTTTTAGCTCATCAGCTATTATTAGTGTTAGCATATTTTATGTGTGGCCCAAGACAATTCTTCCTCCAACGTGGCCCCAACAGCCAAAAGATTGGACATCTTGCCCTAAGGGATCTCCTATATTCCAGACATACTCTTCCTTACCTCCATTGTGGTGTAGTAGTCCAATTTCACGTTGGTAATCAGGATCAGTCATCCCAGCCAGCATAATCACTCCTTTCATTGCCTGTTGAGTAAGAGGCTTGAGGAATCCAAAAGGGCTGGGTGGCAGTGTTAAATTCCAGTTCAATAGAATTATTATTGTGTTTCCTGGTGGAAACATTTCTCCCCTTGGAACTAAGATCTCTAAAACAGCAAAACATAAGGTAATGGGAACAGGAAGTAAAAATTTTGCTAGTAGGTCACTAGGGATAATAGTGGGTGGAGACATTCCTATTTCCATCCCTTGATTCCTGGACTCATGAATCCTGGCTAGAAGGAGAAACAGTATCATATACTGAATGCTGGTTCAGAACATATACAGCCATCTGGAGGAATGCTGCTCCGGCCCTGCTATAATTGAACCTTTAAAAGACGA
This sequence comes from Cacajao melanocephalus, assembly GCA_963573385.1. NCBI lineage: Eukaryota > Metazoa > Chordata > Mammalia > Primates > Pitheciidae > Cacajao > Cacajao melanocephalus. The sequence goes on along the minus strand of CAUYLG010010995.1, from coordinate 48,122 downwards.
TTCTACTGTTTTATGCAACAAGCTGCTTCAGGATAGTGGGAAACATGGTAAGATCAGTGAATTTCATGAGCATTGCTCCATTGCTGTGAAGTGAATTCCATAATTAGCAGAAACAATATTGTGTGAATAAGGAATTCTATAAATCCATGGATGGTAGTTTTGACAGAAGCATTGCATGCAGGGAAGGCAAATCTGTACCCAGCGTGTCTGTTCCAGTAAGAGCAATCACTGACCTTTTCATGATGAAAGCACATCAATGCAATCAACCTGTCATCAGGTAGCTAGCTGATTAGCCTTGGGAATGGTGCCATATTGGGAGCTCATTGTTGGTCTCTGCTACTGGAATATTGGGCACTTAGCAGTCGTCATAGCTAGGTTGAATTGTTGAGTGGAAGTCCATGTTGCTGAGCCCATTCATAGCCTTTATTCTTGCCACCCTGGCCACTTTGGTCATGAGCCCATTTGGCAATGACAGGGGTGACTAGGGAAACAGGCTCAATGATCTGTACTAAAGAGATCATCCTATGCACTTAATTAAAATCTTCCTGTACTGAGGTCATCCTTTGGTGAGCATTTGCATAGGACAGAAACATCTTCACGATTTTTGCCCATTCAGAGAGGTCTATCCATGTACTTCTTCCCCACTCAGAGAGGGCTATCAATGTTCTTCTCCCCACATTTCCATGCCACCAATCTTCTAATCATGTTCCTTCCAATCCCTGACCATCCAGTCAAACCTTTGCCAATAGCTCATGAATTGGCATATTATTGCACATATGGTCATTTCTCCTTCCTAGCAGAGTGAGCAACCATGTGTACTGCTCAAAACTCTGATCACTGGGAAGATTGTTATTCACCAATGTCCTCCAGGAATGTCCCAGAAAGGGGCTGAAGTGCTATAGCTGTTCACTTTCAAGTGGTGCTTGTATATTGTGTAGAACCAGGCCCAAGTCTTCTGTTCTTCTGTCATTTGATTATAGGGAACTCCCTATAAGGCCACAGATGAGACTGGGAGAAAGAAGGCAGTGTAGCAGCAGTGGGAACCACAGGCATCTCATGTACCTTACTTGTGCCTTAAGGGCCTGCTTGGGACAAGTAATGTATATATTGTTTCCATTCAATGATGGAGTGCTGCTATGCATGCCCAACTTTGTGGCTTGGTGGGTCAGAAAACACCAAGTTCATGATGCCGCTCAGGTTACCTGGTAACTTGGTGGTCCATGGTTAAGCATTCAGTTTCTACTAAGGTTCAGTCATAGGCCAAGAACTATTTCTTAAAAAGAGAGTAGTTATCTGTAGAGAATGACAGAGCTTTGCTCCAAAATCCTATGGGCCTGTGCTGTGACTATCCTAGGCCTGCCAAAGGCTCCAAACAGCACCCTAATTGACAACTGACACCTTAAGCAACACTGGATCTGCTGAATCATATGGACCAAGTGACGGAGTTGACTGCACGTCAGACTGGATCTGTTGTAGAGCCTTCTCTTATTTTGGGCCCCACTCAAAACTAGTAGCTGGCTGGGCACAGTGACTCATATGTGTAATCCCAGGACTTTGGGAGGCTGAGGTGGGAGGTCCCTTGAAAACAGGAGTTTGAGACCACCCTGGGCAACAGAGGGAGACCCCATAATCTACAGGCGAAAAAATAGCCAGGCATGGTGGTACACACCTGTGGTTCTAGCTACTCAGAAGGCTAGAATCACTTGAGCCTAGGAGAATCACTTGAGCCTGGAAGGTTGAGGCTACACGAGCCATAATTGTGCTATTGTACTCCAGCCTGGGCAACAGAGTGAGATCTTGTCTCAAAACAAATAAAGAAAAAGAAAAAAAACCTAGCAGCTTTTTGAATTACTTGGTAAGTGGGATGGAGTAATGCATCCAAATGAAGACTACGTTGCCTCCAAAAATGAATCAGGCCTACTGGGCATTGTCTCTCTCTTTTTTTTTGTAAGGAGAGTCAGATACAAGAACTCCTTCACCATAGAAGAGATAAGTGCAAGTTTCAGTCCGAGTCTGAAGGTCTGAGAACCAGGAGAGCCAATGTTGTAAGTCTCAGTCTGCATTTGAGTTGAAATGCAAAAGACCGATGTCTCAGCCGAAAGACAGTCAGAAGAGATGTTAATGTTAATCTCATCCAGAAACACCCTCATAGACACACCTAGAATACTATTTAATCAAATTTATGGGCACCTTGTGGCCCAGTCAAGTTGACACATAAAGTAATCATCACATTTCCCTTTGTTCCCACATCTGCTCCAGTGGGACCACAACAACACTCTGCTACCATTTAAGGCAGAGTATCTTCCCTCTTCTCACTAGAAAATACAAAACCCAAAGAAAGCAAATAAGCGAAACATTCTGGAAAGCTAAAGCAGGTCTTCTTTTTCTGAAAACAAATAGGTCAATTTGATGATTCGGTCAAACATAAACTATCTAAATATATTAGTCTTCTCAGGTAGCCATACCCAAATACTATAGACTGAGTGGCTTAAACAACAGAAATGTATTTTTTTTTTTTACAGTTATGGAAGCTGGACGCCCAAGATCAAGGTGCCAGCAGATTTTGTTTCTCTTAAGGTCTCTCTCCTTGCTTGCAGATGGCTGTCTTCTTGATATGTCCTTATATGTCCTTTTCTCTGTGTTCAAGGACTTTTCTTCTTATAAGGACACCGGTCCTATTGGATTAAGGCCCCACCTTTATGATCTCACTTAGCTTAATTATCTCCTTAAAGGCCCTATCTCTAAATACAGTCACATTGGAGGTTACAACTTCAACCTATGAATTTTTGGTAAGTGGTTGGGGGGGAGGGTGGAGCGGTGGAGGGGGTGGGGTGGGTGATGCAATCCAGTCCATAGCTATTAACATCATTAGTTTTTTAAGAATTGGCAATTTGGGTGCAACATTGAGTTCTTTTAAAACTCTTTACGCATCTTGAAGCATTCTATTCCATTTTTTTCAGAATATTTTCTACATATTGAATTTTTATTTCTAATTTGTGTTCATTCAATTATTCCTTTTTTGTGCTTTTTGTGAAAGAGAAAAGTTAGATCCAGCTGAGTGTCCAAGAAATATTTTATTTTACTATGTTTTATATTTTCTTATTAAAAAACAATACACACACATATGCATAAGCAAAAGATGACCTCAGAGAGTGCTCATAATCTCTTTTACCCAGAAACAATGACTGTTAGCTGTTAACACTTAGATGTAAGACTTTCAGATCCTGTCTGACATAGTTTTTCTATGGTTTTCCATAAAATAGGGCATTACTATATTTGCTGTTTAGTGACCTGTTATAATGTATTTGAGTAATCATCAACTATTTGTACATTTAGGTCAAATATTACTACTACTACTGTTGCTGCTGCTGCTGTTACTGCTACTGCTACTACTGCTGGCAATAATAATAGCAATAATAACTTTAATACCAGTGTCAATACCTCCTAGGGTTGATATGAGGATTAAATGAAATATAGACTGCAGAAATATATTAATCGCAATTCTTGGCCCATATTAAGTGGTTAATGAATGCTGATGCCAATTTTTTTTCTTTTTCAGTTTAGCATGGATCTATGTTTCTAGCATTTTTTTCTTGTTTTTCTCCCATTGCTCCTATAGCCTTCACAATAAAGCATAAATAATTGAGCATGTCTTGAAGGAACTTCCCAAGTTTGCTCATTCTAAATATCTCTTCTTTCAAGGATGCTTCTTTGCCTCCTCCAAGACTAAGTCAGGTTGCCCTTTTATGAATTCTCATAGCATCCTGGATTGTCCTATCATAGTACTCACCACAGTTCATACTTAAACTTGTTCCATTGTCTTCCTTGCTAGATTATATGCTTCCTGATTATCTAGCTTGTTCATTATATTTTAAGCATGTAGTACTGTACTTAGTATATATTGGCACTTAATCAGCTGGGTTTCTACACATGGGCCTGCCTTCTCTTCCTTTACAATGGGCTTACTAACTGCTCTCTCTCATGAGATTTTTGGCAGGATCAGATGAGGCAATGCATGTGAAATAGGCAAGGCATATAAAGTACTTCTACAAGTAAAAAGCATTTGAATAATTTGTAAATAACCTTGCACAAGGTTAATAAATCTTAATAGTTTAGAAAATTGTAATCAGATTTTAATGGGCAAATGTTAATGTACATTCTCCACCAATAGTTAGTAATTATATGAAAAAAAGTAGGAGACATTTATAGCAGTCAAGATCTTTATAGTGTATCTCAGTACATGATAAATTAATGAACATTTCTTATCTCCTCCAACAGTTGTATATCTTAAGAATTCATCATCATAAGCATTCTCTGGATTTTCACAGAATTAATCCTTAATAATTAATGAATATAAAAGAGTTAGATGAGTACTGCAGCATGCTAATCATTTGTTTCAATGTCAATTAAAAAAAATAGTCTCTTTGGCCTGCTATCTTCAAATATGTATTATATAGTTAACTTTGAATTTACAAACATAAAGTGTCCATATTAAATGAATATATTGAGATATGGATCAATGCCAATGGTGAAATTTATAGTTTGCAAAAACGTAGAACACTGATTTAACCAAAATACTAAGTACATTGAGACAGTTCTTGCAAACATGTTTAGCCATAGATCAATATTTACATAACATTTACATATTTACTCAAAAATGGTATGACATCTTAGGCACTAATGACTTAAGAATTACGTCAAATGCAAGTCTTAAATAATTTTAGGCAGACTGAATGTAAATTTAATACAAATAAAATTGAAGGTGCAGAGAACACTCATTCATACTTTACAGGTCTCTCAAATGCATATAAGTCTTGATTATTCTGCTTCTAAGGATCTTGCTCAATTTTAGCTTGGTCATGATTTATTGGTCTTGCTCAAAGTTTCAGCCATAAAGAAAAGGCGAGAGTCGATGTAACACTAAATGACAATTCTTAAAATATGTAGACTGTCTCTGTGAATTTGCCTAAGAAAAGCAACTTCTACATTGAGGGATGAGAAAAATAATTTTACTATTTATTTAGTGTTGAATTGGTTTGGGAAAAAAATCTTGTTAGCTGAAATTTCCTTATTAAACAGTTGAAAGATTATTCATCTAGTTTTAGAGAGTATTTTCTAGACATTGCTATGCGTTCATCATGGGGTAATGCTTCTGTCTGTAGCTACAGAATTTATTTGTTGATAAGCCTGAACTAAAAGTTCATATACCTTCTCCTTCTTCATTTTTCAACTGCCCATATGGCCTAGACTTGTAAGCCTTGGTCTTTTTTCTGGGATGACACTAGTAATGATTGTTTAATGATGAAAACAATCTAAACTGTGAATTTAGTGGAAAAGCTCCTGATTGTAAGTGAGATGAGTGAATTTGAGACTTTGTCACTCATTAACACTATAATCTTAGAAAGTCATGTATTCAAAATGAGTCTTGAATTTGTTTTTAACCTGTAAAATGGTGACATTGATTACCTCACAAGACTGTTGAGAGGATTAAATAAAATGTTGGGTGTGTAAGTAATAAAACATAGAACATTATACAAATATAAATAATTATTTTATAGAAAGACTAGTAATTTTGTTCCACTAATAAATAAAAATCTTGGTTCAACTTGTTCATGGGTAGAGACTTTGCTTTGTATTTTAGCTTTTTCATTTCTGAAGGCACCAAAATAATTTTATCTAATTTTTTTTAAAGTCTAGTTTCTTAGATAAAATGTGCTACTTATGTACATGCAAAAACAATGAGTTAATATTCAATGAATTTCAGATGACTTCACTTTGAATATGCTGAAAGAGGCAAGATCTTATGATTTTAAGTTTGGTGTTAATTTTTAAAATGCATTTCTATACTTTCATTTGGTTCATCTTGGATAATTTTAAGTGTATATTAGGGAGTATATTAATTCCCAAATTGTGTCTTTAGTGAATGTGAATTTGTTTTTCCTCTATGACAGCAGTCCCCAACCTTTTTGGCACCAGGGACTGGTTTTGTGGAAGACAATTTTTCCATCGATGGGGTTGGGGGACAGGGATCGTTTCAGGATGAAATTTTTCCATCTCAGATCATCAGGCATGAGTTAGATTCTCATAAGCACACAATCTAGATCCTTTGCAGGTTCACAATGGTTTCATGCTCCTATGAGAATGTAATGTGGCAGCTGACCTGACAGGAGGCAGAGCTCAGGTGGTAATGCTCAATAACCCTCCTCTCACCTCCTGCTGTGCTGCCAGGTTCCTAACAGCTTACTGACCAGTACTAGTCTGCAGCTCAGGATGGGAACCCCTGCTCTATAAGATTGAAAATGTCACTTTCACTATAATACTACGCTCGAAGCTGTGGTGGTCATTGTTACTGATTAATTCTTTCTGAAAAGAAATTGGTTATTTTGGCTAGTTAAGCACTGAGCCATGAATGGAGCTGTTACTAAGAAGTTAATCAGACACGAGCAACTTAAATTACATTAATTGGTTATTTCAATTAATACCATGAAAAAAATCAGATTAATCTATTAACAGTTTCTCTCTCCTAAAATACAAATTGTGTAATGTTGCAAATATCATGATTACCATCTTTACATTTCTCAATATAATATGAAGTCAAAAATAAATTTTCTTTAACAATTAGGTACTGTTCAGTGGCATATTGCAGATTAGTTACTAGCACTCTTATATTTAATTATATGGAACAATGGTCTGGTTAAAGTACAATGCCTGATTTTTAAAATACAAAGTGATGATTTGTATATAAGCAGATATTTCCAATATAGTCATACAGAATCATTGTCTGAATTATCTTTCTGTTCTGTAATATTTAGAGAATAGTTAATGATAAGTCCATTTTCCATTTTTAAGACTCACTTGAAGCTAGAATAGAAAACAAAACAATGAAAGTGACAGTAATGAAGCCTTCACTCAAATAAAAAATGGTTACTATAGTAACTTAAAATTAGAGCATTACAATAAAAATAGAATAAAAAGATAATTTCAAATGCTATATTAATCTTTTGAAGTATGGAAAGAAGAGTTGCTGTTTGATATTTGGAAGACCCTAGGTTGCTGTTGAACCTTCCAAGATGACTGATTTTTCTTTCTCTTCTCTTTTCTTTTTTTAAAGACAATGCTCACTATGTTACCCAGATTGGTCTTGAATTCCTGGCCTCAAGTGATCCTCCCACCTCAGCCTTCCAAAGCGCGGCCTGTCTCCTCTCTTACATACAAATGTGGAAGCCTCTGACTGCAGACATTAACCAGAAGAGAAGGGAACTGTTAATTTTGTTTATATTAATATTCCTAAGACTGATGACAATCACTTTACTAAAACAACTTATGGGAATGGAGGGCAGATTGAATGAAGCAGAGCATTTACAAATGACCTAAAGCATCTAATTTTGGTATTTATTTTCTACTTTCTTCATCTCATGGATGGAGAGAAAGTATTTTCTACTTTCTCTCATATATTGTGCCTCATCTCATGCAGGCACAATACTAAAGAGGGAAGAAGGGGAAAATTCAGAGTTTGGGATGAGTATGGAACTGTATATTCAGTAGGTTCCATATTAAAACCACTGAGGTTATATTATATTGAGGTCACTTTAAAATTTTATGCTAGTGGTATAGTGATTGTCAAAAAGTGATTGGTATTAGCACACCTTCTTGGATCTGGAAACTGAAGATACAAGTTTTTAGTCATAAAGGGAGTGAATTTTAAAAAAGAAATTAAGACCATATGATATTTAGATATTTTAATTTCTTTAAGCTTTGCTCCAATTGTGTTATTTTTATGATAATTGGAAATACATGTGGTTAGATATTTTAATAAAATATGAAAAAATTGCAATTGACATAATTAACCATCCCAGGGTTATGGCATAATAACCAATACACTATTGTCTAACAAATAGTATCTCAGCTCTAATTGCAGCTAAACTGCCCAGAATAAAGAAGGCACTTTAGAAATTCTAGCCCTGCAAAGCCATATTATACAGAAGAATCTTGGACCCTCCTCTGAATTCCTATAGTTGTTACTGTCTGTTATGCTTATTTGACACAGAGGTACCATCATATGTTGAGCATTTTGTATGTATATATATATATCTCATCTTGTCAACTAGACCATAAGTCCTTTAAGAGAAAGGCCTTAGATTTTATGTCTCCAAAATTTCTTTGTGTAGGTGATGTTTAGAGTCTTATTATAAGGTGCATAACATGCAGATTTTTTTTTTTTGAGATGGATTCTTACTGTCACCCAGGCTGGAGTGCAGTGGCGCCATCTTGGCTCACTGCAACCGCCGCCTCCCGGGTTCAAGAGATTCTCCTGCCTCAGCCTCCTGAGTAGCTGACACTACTGGCACGCGCCACCACGCCCAGCCAATTTTTGTATTTTTAGTAGAGATAGGGTTTCACCATGTTGGCTAGGATGGTCTCGATGTCTTGACATAGTGATCTGCCTGCCTCTGCCTCCCAAAGTGCTGGGATTACTGCACCTGGACAACATGCAGACTTTTTATTAAGAATTTGTTTTTTGCTTGTAATGCCTAACAATAATGAAAGAGTACCTGGGTAATAATACTCTATGAATCTAAGAATAGTTTAAAATTAAAGCTACTAAAAATGAAATAGTAGTGACTATTTTATCTTTGGCATGGAACATTTTTGGTGTGTAATTTTGATAACAATGTGTTGTTGATAATCTCACATTGGAAAGGCCAAATATAATGCATGTGCCATAATGTATAAGTATGCTTAAAGTTCTTGTATCTGTTACCAAGATTTTTGTTTATAATCTTTGAAATACTGTCATAGTCAAATTGTATTGGAAGAGAAAAGTCAAGGAAACATTTTCATTTTAATCTGTTTACTGAATTTAAGAATTGCTTTTTGTTGACCCAAGTTTTCAAAGAAATTACATTTTGTACTGTAGTCAGTGCTTGCTGTATGTTTTTAAACCACACTAACACATCACACTAACACAAGGTCATCTTATTTTTCTATATAAAGGGAATTCTGCTTTGTATAATTCCTGACGAATTAATGCAGCCCCTTATTTGAGACAATGTGAAAGAAACAATCAGTGTAAAGTGACACAAAAATAATTTCAATTAGATTCACAGTGTTCAGTTTGCAAGCTCTATCATGACATTTAGATGCTAGAGTGAAACTTTGTGATCCATTAACAGTTAGACATTAACACCCTTTTCTTTTGTCTCTCTTCATGCAAATGAAGTGTCATGAGTATAAATGCTGACTGAACCTCAAGGAAATGATAGAGGTAACTTTCTGCCCTCATTGTATGTCAAATTACTAGACCATTTGATTAACAAAAGAAATACTTATGACCTGCTGATCCGATTTTTGGCATCCCCTCAGCCTTCTAAATCCTATAGTGACATTTAGTGCCTCTTAATTTACATGACAAAGCAGATGTTGTATGAAAGCAAGGTAAGGTTATTGAGCCTTGGAGGTTGCTAATAGCTTTGCAATTATCCCTTGCACTTTGATGGTGGCGGAGTATAGATGGCATCGTTGGTTCCTTCCAATTCTAATATCTGAATAATTTTAACAGTTATGAGAAAGAGTTGAGCTGCTCTCAGTGGCTACTGTGGTCATATGTCAGGATTCCCGCTAACTATGTACACGTGTAGCTATGCACAAAATAAAAAACACTTGGTTCATGCAAATTAATTTTCAAAAATAAGCATAGTGAACATCTGTGTCTTTGTACATACCCTGTGCTCTAACCTGTATTGCCCTTTGGACCCTACCTCAGGCATGGGTCAAAGGTCACTTCCACTGTAAGATCATTTTCAGCTGCTCCAGAAGGATTAGGAACTTTGTTCATGATTCACATTTCTCCAGGCTTCTCCAGCCTTTGAGTTTCATGTAAATAATAATACCTCAAATAAGTTGTTCATGCCCGCATCTGTTTGACACATGACTACGGGTTTCTTTAAAGATCCTTTCCCCAAGAATTTCTGCTAGGTTTCAAGGGTTCCCTTATGTGTATTTGTTATAGGTGGTTAGACAGGTATGAGCAGGGCAGGAGAGGGCTCTTCCCCCACCCACCAGTAATGTCAGGTGATGGTTCAACAATTATCACATTGCCTCTCTAAAAATGATAATTCGGCAACCGTGCCAGGGAGAGACAATTTCCTGATGGTCCACAGCTGTTACATTACAGTGTTAATTGAATGCAGGCACGAGGGAGAAGCAAAAGAGCTGCCAATAAAATCTCAGGTATTGGGTGAGTGAGCCCAGACATGCACATTAAGAGACAAAATGGTGGAGTATGACCTTCTGGGGGCATTCCACCGGAGAAGGGAAGAGAGCCTCAGATGGGCATGCGTACAACTTCTAAGCACACCACGTGTGCTCATCTCCCAAGCGTAAGGAGGACACTGCGCATGCGGGCAGCCCACACTAAGGGAAGAAGCATGGGAAAGGGGTGCAAGACACCAGAAGTGGGTCAGCCTATAAAGTCCTAAAATCAAAGTTAAATGCCACACTTGACCTTCTTGGTGCTCACTTGGGTCTCTTCCAAGTGTACTTTTCTTTCTTTTTTGCTCTAAAGCTTTTTTAAAAACTTCCACTCCTGATCTTAAACGTGCCTTGGTCTTTTTTCTGTCTTATTTCCCTCAGTTGAATTCTTTCTTCTGAGGAGGCAAGAACTGAGGTTGCTGCAGACCCATATGATTCTCTGCCAGTAACTCAGGTACCTTCCACCAGTAACATATTTATGAACAAATCAGTTTCCGCTGAGTGCAACAGCACCTTTACCAGGCTGCCTACTTCTTTTTGTTGCTCTTATTTGTCTCTAGTATTACCCTGTATTGATGAGGGATCCCATGGAATAATGCCTATACCTTCAAGGACTTTGTAACTGCCCAACAGGTTTAACTTGCCTGCTGCCTAGACAGAGCCGATTTATCAAGACAAGGGAATTGCAATGGAGAAAGAGTAATTCACTCAGAGCTGGCTGTGCGGGAGACGGAGTTTTATTATTACTCAAATTGGTCTCCTGGAGCATTTGGGGATCAGTGTTTTAAAAGATATTTTGGTCGCTAGGGGCTAGGGAATTGGAAAGTGCTGATTGGTCAGGTTGGAGATGGAATCACAGGGTGTTGAAGTGAGGTTTTCTTGCTGTCTTCTGTTCCTGAGTGGGAAGGTGGAATCCAGTGCAGGATCTGCAAATATCTCAAGCACAGATCTTAGGTTTTACAATACTGATGTTATCCCCCTGAGCAATTTGGGAAGTTCAGACTCTTACCCCTAAATTTCTAATCTTGTAGCTAATTTGTTAGTCCTACAAAGGTAGACTGGTCGCCAGACAAGAAGGGGTCTTTTCAGAAAAGGGCTACTATCAATTTTGTTTCAGAGTGAAACCATAAACTGCATTTCTTCCCAAGGTTAGTTCGGCCTAAACCCAGGAATGAACAAGGACAGCTTAAAAATTAGAAGCAATGTGGAATCATTTAGGTCTGATCTTTTTCACTGTCATAATTTCCTCAGTTTAAATTTTTGCAAAGGTGGTTTCAACTTAAGAGTTTAGGACTTAATCGAGGCTGAATCAAGAGACCAAAACAAGTGACAGACATCATGCTCTACCCAATATCACTGCACCCTTAGAGGGCTGACTGTACTCCTGGATCCTTCTTCTCCCAGGAAGAGTGATTCTAAGAGGCTCCTCAGCACATGGACTTTAACTGGGTTTATTCAACCAGTTTGTGAGATATGTTTATTCTTGTTTGTTTATGCACAGACTCAAATTGAGTCTCCCATAATTTTATTTTCAAATGATAAGCTGCATCTTTAAGATGCTTTGATGTAAGACCTGGCAGGTGTAAGATCCACTGAAAGAGAGAAAATCATTTTCTGCAATTAGATCACCCAGTGATTGCCATCCTCAGTTATCTTGGTTGTTTCTCTTAGTTTGTGTACACTGATTACCCCATCCACACCTCATTCCACTATTTGTACTAACTCAGTTCATGGCAACTCCCAGAAATCTTCCCATACAAACCTTGATTATTGTCTTCTGTGACCCTGACTCAAAGATGACATAGGAACCTTGAATGCCTTTTTCTCAATCTTCCTATCCAGCTTCTATCTTATTTGATACAGCTAGTATAGCCCTTCTCCCACTCTATTGTAATAATTCATTATTGTAAACTCTGTCCCAAGTTCAAATAATTTTAGTAATGGGTATAGCCAGGTGCACTTTTCATGAACAGTTTCCCCAGGCCTATATCCAGATTCTCTGCTTTCTGTATTAGGATGGCAGGCACAAACGGGCTGCCAAGCATTGTCAGAGAAATGGCTGTTAAATATGCTGATGAAAAATCTGTTTTGCTTGAGAGATATTAAGGAAATAGAAAAATCTACATAAACCTCATTTTTATATTTTTCTAAGAAATTAGATCCTTTAAATTAACAGCTTAATTAAGATATAATTCACATATAACACATTTCACCCTTTTTAAGTGTACGTGTTAATATTTTTTAGCATATTTACACATAGGTGCAATCATTAGCACAGTCAATTTTAGAACATTTTCATCACCTCAAAAAAAAAAAAACAACTGTACACCCTTTAACTAGCGCCTTCATTCCATAAATGTTCCCAGACCTAAGCAAACACTATCTACTACCTCTATGGATTTGCTTATTCTGGGTATTTCATATAAATAAAATCATCTAGTATGTGGTCTGTTGTGAATGTCTTCTTTTAATTAACATAATGTTTTCAAAGTTCATCTCTCTGGTAGCATGCATCAGTATCTCATTCTTTTCTATAATTTGTTTATCTGGCCTTTCATTGATGGACACTGGACTGTTTCCACTCTTTGGCTATTGAGAACAGTGCTGCAATGAGCCACATGTGTACATGTATTTCCTTGAGTACTTGTTTTCAATCTTTTGGGGATATATCTAAGAGTGAAATTGCAGGGTAATAAGGTAATTCTATATTTATTTATTTAATTTTAAGACAGGGTCTCACTCTATTACCCAGGCTGCAGTGCAATGGCATGATCATGGCTCACTGAAGCCTTGACTTCCCAGCCTCAAGTGATCCTTCCACCTCAGCCTCCAAAGTAGCCGGGACTACAGGCATGTGCCACATGCCCAGCTAATTTTTAAATTTTTTGTAGAGATGAGGTCTCATTATGTTGCCCAAGCTGGTCTTGAACTTTTGGACTCAAATGATCCTTCCACCTCAGCCTCCCAAGGTGCTAGGATTACAGGTGTGAGGCACTGTGTCTGGTTTTATGTTTGACTTTTTAAGAAACCCCCAAACTGTTTTCCACAGTGGCTGAACCATTTTCCATTCCTGGCAGCAATGTCTAAGGATTCCAATTTCTCCATGTCCTTATAAACACTTGTTCTTTTCTGTTTTTTCAATGATAGCCATCCTAGTGGTTGTGCATTGTTACTTCATGGCAGTTTTGATTTGCATTTCCCTAGTGTCTAATAATGTTGAACACCTTTTCATGTGCTTTGTGCCATTTATATACCTTCTCTGGAGAAATATCTAAGTGATTTGCTCATTTCAAATTGAGTTATATGTCTCTTTGTTGTTGAGTTGTAAGAGTTCTTTATATAGTCTGGATAGTGGGCCATTATCAGATAAATTATTTGTAAATATTTTCTTCCCTTCTGCAGGTCATCATAACCTTCTTGATAATGTTCCTTCATGCAGAAAAGATTTTTAAAATTTTAATGAAGTCTAACTTATCCATTTTTTTCTTTTATTGTTCATGCTTTGAGGGTTATATCTAAGAATCTACTGCCAAATCCTAGGTCACCAAGATTTACCATTACGTTTTCTTCTAAGAGTTCTATGGTTTTGGCACAAATTATTAGGCTGATAATCCATTTTGAATTAATTTTTGAATATGGTATGAGGTAGGGGTCTAACTTTATTCTTTGCATGTGGATATCCAGTTGTCCCAGCATAATCTGTTTAATAGACTATTTTTCCCCATTAAATGGTCTTGGCTCCCTTGTTGAAAATCAACTGACTATAGACACATGGTTTATTTCTGGACTCTCAATTCCATTCCAGTGATCTATTATGTCTCTCCTCATGCCAGTACGACACTGTCTTAATTATTGTTGTTTTATAGTAAATTTTAAAATCAGTAATTGTGAGTCCTCCAACTTTTGTTCTTTTTCAAGATAGTTTTGGCTATTCTGAGTTTCTTGCAATTCCATATGAATTTTAGAATCATCATGTGAATTTCTACAAATAAGCCAACTGGAGTTCTGAGAGAGATTGTGTTGAATGTGTAGATTAATTTGGGGAGTAACAATATTAGATCTTCTGATACATAAAAAAAGATATTTTTCCATTTATGTAATCTTCTTTAGTTTCTTTCAACAGTTTTATAGATTTCAGAGTATAACTTTTGAACTTATTTTGTTAAATTTATTCCTAAGTATGTTATTCTTTTTGGTGTTTTTTAAGTTGAATTATTTTATTCCTTTTGTTTCAGATTGCTCATTGCAAATGTATAGAAACACAATTGACTTTTGTGTATTTATACTATATCTTTCAGCCTTGCCAATCATGTTAATTAGTTTAAACAATTTTTTAAATGTATGCCTCAGTATTTTCTATAAACAAGATCATGTGATCTGCAAATACAGTGTTACTTCTTCCTTTCCAATGTGGATGCCTTCATTTCTTTTTCTTGTTTCATTGCTCTGGCTAGAATCTCCAGTACCCTGTTATGAACAAATGGCAAGAATGGAAAGAATCTCCAGTACCCTGTTATGAACAAATGGCAAGAATGGAATCCTTGTCTTGCTCTTAATCTCAGGGAAAACACATCCAGTCTATCACCATTAAGTATGATATTAGATGTGAGTTTTTCATAGATGTCCATTACCAGTTTAAGAAAGTTCCATTCTATTCCTACTAAGAAATTATATCTTTTAAATCAAAACATACACAGTTAAATTCAGGCATTAAATATGATTATTTTTCCATTACTAAAAGGTTTCATTTTTCTAGCTAATATTTCAGAGTTTAGGAACCTCCTGGTCTTTAAAAAGCAATATTTCATTAAACATTAGCCTGTAGCTAAACTCTGGCCAAATTAATTTTTTTGTCTCCAAATCTCTCAATCTCCCTTTCCCTATGTTACCTACTGGTTTTACTACATGAAAAATGTACTCAAATGTAAAGTGTTGTAATTAGGTATTGCAGTGAGTGGGGATTTAAAATACTAAGTAATGTTCTTTATTACTCCCAAGCTATAGAATAGATTAGAATGAAACCAATACTCTTGCTATAATCTGTCCCTAAAATAGAAACACACAGAAGCTAATTTTTACTCCTGGGTCTTTCCTCTTTTACCTTCACCTTCATTGTGTCATGTATCTTGTGTCCAAGGTCTCTGGTGGATGCCTTTGGCAATGCCTTGGTCTTGTTTCTGGCTCAACCCTCTTGAGACAAGCATCTTCTCTACCTAACCTGATATAGCAGTAATGCAAAGGAAGACTTTCTAAATACTACACCTATGGAAATGACTAGAATGACTGATCAATAACTAATAATTGAAGATTCCTGTTATAGAAATTAAATCATGGGAAGTATTTCAAAACTAGGTAGACTGTGTGCAGTCTAAGGGTTGCTTAGCATTGTTTCAATACATGGAGAAGCATAACCCTCATGGATCAGCAAGGGAAAAACCACAGGACTTTGAAGCATGAATTGTCTGCCTCCACACAAGAAGAGACTCAATTCAAATAGATAACCAGTCCTTTTTTTTTTTTTTTTTGCCATAGTCGTTAAGTGGACACATGGATGTTCTGAATACCAAGGAATACTCAATAATATATTATGCTTCATCTATCAGGAATGCTTTTAGTTGCAAATAACAGAAAATATGAGTAAGAGTGGATTAAACAAGTAAGGATCTATTTTTCTCATTTAAGTCTAAATGTGCTTTTCAAAGTGTGATCCACGGACCCCTGTGGATCCTCAAGATCCTTTGAACAATAGTTATAAGATTTTGTTTGCTTTTTTTCCTGCTGACATTTGTATAGATGATGCTAAAGCAACAGAGGCTAAAACTGCTGGCCTCTTAGCAGGAATCAAAGGGGTGACACCAGACTGTGCTGGCAGTAGTCATTGTATTCTTCACTGCCATGCCTTTGTGAAAAAAAGAAACCAGTTCCACTTCAGAACATTCTTGAAGAAACAGTAAAATATAAAATACTTCTGCTGCACACTGGAGTTTGATGGTTGTCTCAAGGAAAGAACTTGCAGAATTGAGTAACAAGCTGAATTGTCTGCTTTCCTTACGAAACATCATTTTTATTGTAGTGATATAGATTTGGGTATTTGGCAGATATTTTCTTGAAAATGAACAAAATAAATCTGTCATTTTTAAGGAAAACAATTTAAAGTATTTGTTGCCAATAATAACATTGAAGCTTTCAAATAAAAATTAGAGTTCTGGAAAACTTACATCTGGCACCATGAGCTTGTCAGCTTCCCAACTTAAAGACTTGGTGAAATCAGTGGTGGTATTAACAAATGTGATTTTTATGATAGTTCATTATAAAATGGGTCATTAATTAGAAGTCCTGCATAACTAAGTGGACCAGTATTTTCCAAATAATAAATGAATACCTCATGGCACTAATAAGTAGGAAGAAGACCCATTGAAAATGAAACATTGACAAATAGCCTTTAATATAAGACAGTATGGAAAGCTCATTGATATGACTTCAGATTCCATACTGCAACTGATCTTTTAAAAATTAATAGATAAAATTTTCAAAAATCTCCCCCTTTTTATGTATAATATGGTAAATACCAATAGATATGTTCCATATTAGAGAAAGGTTTGGGGAATCCTGCAGGGATAATGAGGCGAGAAATACCAGATACAGGTGATGGGGGGGGATGAAGGCAGCAAACCACCTTGCCATGTACGTACCTATGCAACAATCCTGCATGATCTGTACATGTACCCCAGAACCTAAAGTACAATAAAACAAAACTCTTTACTTTGAAATAATTTTAGATTTACAGAAGAGTTGCAGAGATAAAAGCTTCTATATACCCTCTATTCAGCTTCTTCTAATGATAACATTTTATACAAACATTACACATTTATCAAGGCTGAAAAATTAATATTCCTTGATAATGAGTGTAATTATAAAGAGTTCTGAGACCAAGAAATTTGAGATCTGCTGTTCTACAGGTAAGCAGTTGCTAATATTGGTTCAGCTGCTCAACAGCACCATCAAAGACCCAGAAATAATGTGTTTTGTTTCCTTTCTATTGTCTTTTTGTCTCATGATTGTCATCTCATGGTTGTAAGATGGCTCAGAGGTCCACTTTTCTCTTGTTAGTCTAAGGCTGGAAGAAGAGGGAAGAGAGTGTCAGCTAGCTCTCCTTTTATGCCCTGTCCCTTTACCAGGAAGCAAAATGTTTTCTAGCAAGAGTCCACCACACTCCCTTTAATATCTTTTTGGTCAGAACTCACCAAACTATAGCTTGACCTAGAGGCCCAACCCTAGATAAATTGCTAGGGGAAGAAAATGGTACTAAAATGACTAGAACAATTAGTTAACCACCTGGGGCTGGGTTAGGTATCTGTCTACTGTGAGATTAAGGGATATCTACGTACTTCTTGAAAAAAGTCAGGTTCTAGTAGTAAGGAAGCAGAGTAGAGAGAATTGTTTTTAGGTGGTGAATTGGTATTTTAACTGTCAGGTTGGAATTTCTATAAGAGACTATAGGAATTGAAAAGTGAATGGGCTACTGAATACATCCTGATTTTACAGCTGAGGAGGGAGTGGTGGCATTATTTGGGACTATATGTAGCCACTTTAAACACCTGGCACACAAATACTAGCACTAGACTTTGAATTGCTATTTATCAGCTCTCTCTCCACACATTTCATAATAATGTATAAAAAGACGGCAAATAAGAGAGTTCTCTCAATTTCAATTTATTCCTTTGACAGTAATTCCAGGAAATCTCAAAATGTGAATCAAAATGATTTTTATTTGAAGGACTTGACAAGATGTAGGGCAGAAGGTGAGGTTGAAGAGGAAATTTAGGACTAGGACTTGGATGTTTCTCTATTTGCATAACACATGGAGTGAGCACAAAAGGAGCAGCACATGATAAAGTCGAATGACTCAAAGCCATTCTCAGAATAATCTAGGAGGAAATCTGTGCCAGAGAATCATAATGAAAGAACTGTTAGAGAATAGGATTGTCATTAAACCCCACTGCCAATAAGCTTGTAATCATAGCAGTAAGAAATCTGGAAATATTCCAATACATATAGATTAATATGCTTTTAACCTGCACACTAAGATTATATAGAACCTTAAAGTACTTTGCACTGTTTGGTAAGAAGCCAGTATTCTATCATCCTAAATTTATAAAAGAATATTATTAGGTTGGTGCAAAAACAATAGCGGTTTTTGCCATTTGGCGAAACCAGACAGGAATAGTAGCAATCATTTGGCAAATCCGCAATTACTTTTGCACAAACCTAATATCATGTATCTGATTCAAGATCATAACAAAGTATGTATGTATACAAGGAAGTAACTCAAGGGAAATTCACTTTATCTTGATCTATGTCATTTCCTACTGTAGTGACCTGGGCATTGGATTTCTTTTACCTACGTCTCAATGCAAGCAGCTGTTCTATACCTCTTATTCCTTTTAACCTTCTTACAAAGTAGGAGGAGTATAAGGTTCTTCTTCTAGCTTAATATATGTAAAAGTATGAAATCCAGATGTAAATTTTGTGATTGCTACACATTATAAGCAAGGACAATCCTTTCAACTTGGTCATTAACAGAAAGCATGCATAGCAACACTTCCCATTCCACCCAGAGATAGAATGGATAAATCTGCCTTTGGGATTTCAATGCTTTAATAGGAACTGATTACTAAACCCACTATCCCAGGTATATTCTATAATTGGAATGAGTGTGTTTTCTTGAATCTTATTGGGAATCACTTCTATGTATAGGTTACTCTATTCCCTCTAATTAACAGGGAAGCCCACAGTAGTACCAGACCATTTTCAAAATAACTTTCAAAATAGTCTATTACCTTGTATGGTGATAATCCCCTGCTTTCTTAATGTATCCTTCCCAAGATCACAAGTTATTTTTATCCCTAGGACACAAGAGCTACTGATTCCTCTTCTGGAATTCTACGCTAACAACTGATTTATTTACACTGACTGGTTACTACAAAAATGGGAGAAACTTAAGCAAACAGGCTTGGTTCATCATATTACACAACAACTAAAACACCGCTCCCCTTTAAAAATGTCCCTCATTATGCAAGATTCTGTCAGTATTTCTTTTGGTGTTGTTCCACAGTGCTATCCATCCAAGATTATAGTAGGGCTGTACTTCCGGGTGCAAAAGAGGACTCACCCCAACCCTGGGGTCAGAATGTTCCTAAGACAACAGCTAAGAGTTAGGGAAGTGTCTATACTTCTATGTTTAGGGGAATGACTGCACTTCATGGTGGAATTTTACAGAATTTTAAATGGGATTTTTTTCGTCACAATTTCTGCTAAACTCCTAAAGCTGAAGAGACTAAGTGTGAAGTACCCACCCCTCATTCTAAAATAAGCAACAAGTAGCTGTAAGACACCCACTCTAAGGCTTTCTACCAAATATTTAAACTGGTTCTGTTAACCACACTCCCATATGCTTCCCAGCCAAGCTATATGAAAAGAAAAGTGTGCTGAATGAAATGAATTCAGAAGAATAAGTGAGTGGTGGAGAGAATGGGGTATTTCCTACAGTCTTGCTATTTCCTTTAGATTAGAGAGGGAAGAAATGAAAAGAAAGAAGCATGTAGATCCTAAGGACAAAGAAGATAAGGATCCTTCACCCTGATGTTTTGCAGTGTAGATGGTGAGATCTCACAACCCCAGAGAGGAAATGGCTGTGGTATGTGTTGTCTAAGATGGGACCAAAAGAAACCCTAATAAATTATACCCATGTCCCAAAGTGCCATTAAACAATAGAAAGATTACCATGGCCTAAGTAAGCATTGAAAAGTAGCTCTCTACTGGACGCCATGGGAGACCAGACAGGAATAGAGGCAACTACCAATGGCAAACTATGTGAACTGATAGGCAGGAATTAGACAGCTCCACCTTTTCTCCCCATGCCTTAGCATTGTATAAGACTTACTTGAAGGTGTGTCAATTTCTCCGTCTTTCTAAGAAGGGCTCATTATTGGATAGCCTTAGACTTTTAAAAAAGATAACAAAAGTTGTATTCAGGGGTAATGGAGGTGGAAAAAATATGGCAGGCATGTCAGGCACATTTGGAGCATTTTCAGAATTGGTGGGATTAGAAAGCAAGGGATCCATGTGTATTGCACTAATGGCTAATGTTTCTTCTAGAAAAGAATTTAGAGGAAGAATCAAGATGAGTGAATTCCACTCTGGAAAAAGACCAGTGTTTAAGGACAGAAGGGAAATAGACTCTAAGCATAATATTATGCATATCAGATTGTATTCTAGGCCAGGCTCAACAAACTCAAGTCTGAATCCTTTAGCAAGGAGGCTGCAGCAAAAAGAGTAAATCTAATTGAGACATTCAAAGCCAAAGAATCTGCAGCATTGGCACCAACAGTTTTGGCACTAATATGATACAGTATCTGTGGTGCCGGATGTGTTTAGCTTCCTAAGTAGGTACTAAATGATAGCTCTCTGCTGCACCCCATGGGCCCTCACACAGGGATAGTAACAAGTCCTTTTGATTATAACAAATTACCAAAATCTTGGTGGCTATTCTAGCTTCTGGTGGCTCTTGGCATTCCTTGGTTTATGGCAGCATAACTCCAATGTCGACTTCTGTCTTCACATGGCCTTCTCCTCTGACATTGTGTATTCTTTTTGGTCTCTTATAAAGATACTTTCATCGGATTTAGAGTTGACCCTAATGTTAGCATGATCTCTTAATTACATCTTTAAAGGCCCTATTTTAAGTAAGGTCACATTTTGAGGTTCCAGGTGGATATGAATTTTGGGGGGATATTATTTAACCCATTAAAATCAGCACTCTCAGTGCAGGCATCTGTAGCATTATCACAGGAGGGGGTCAGCATCTTTAATATTGCCTTGGTCCAGCAAAGATATTAGGCATTGATGTTCTTGGTAAAGGTATTAGCATCCTGAAGCCATCTGTGCAGAGCAGGAATGGAACATGTTTTAACAGTAGATGGGGACAAGAAATGACTGAGATTTTATATAAGGAAATTGCTGTAAGGGCTGCAAGCTGGGTAAATTAATCAGAAAGCTCATATTGGCTGGGCTTGGTGGCTCATGCCTGAATCCCAGCACTTTGAGGCAGGTGGATCACTTGAGGCCAGGAGTTCAAGATCAGTCTGACCAATATGGTAAAACACCGTTTCTATTAAAAATACAAAAATTAGCCAGGTGTGGTGGCACATGCCTATAGTCCCAGTTACTTGGGAGGCTGAGGCACAAGAATTGCTTGAACCTGAGAGGCGGAGGTTGCAGTGAGCCAAGATTGCGCCACTGTACTCCAGCCTGGGTGACAGAGCAAGACCCCATTTAAAAAAAAAACTCATATTAAGAATCTGCTTAGCTAAATCCCAGTGCATTGCAACTAAATTTTGTCATATTACTCAGGGAAAGCAAAAGCGGAACAAAGATGATAAAATGGCTACTGACTGGACCATTGCAAGGAAGTTCCAAAGAAGAATGGGCTTAGTAGTGACAGGAAAAGCAAAGAGAGCTTAGCTAAATGTAATAAACTTTATATGAGGTTCTAAAGTTGACCACAGAATTTCTAAAGGTTTATGGATGGGATTGGTTGTGTATTTAGTTTGGTGGGGTTCTGGCCACCAACATGTGGAAATAAACATTAACTCCATATATTACCCCTGGTTAACAGGAAGACAGAGAAAAGCAATCCCAGAAAGCCAACGAAACAATGAGCATAAATGATGTCAGCTATGACAGTGTCACAGTTAAAGAGTAGGAACACTCTAAATCTTAAAGGACAATAAGAAGGGACTTGGCCAAGGGATATTGTTACTACTTCTATGAGGAAAGAGAGACCAAGAAAATGATATGCCGGTGTAGTATTACCTTAAGTTCGGTGTAACTGCAGAAAATATTCAGAAACATTGATCAATTACCATTTCAGAAAGGGAGTCTATGGACAAACTATGATAAATTTCCACTTCAGAAAAGGAGTCCATGGACAAAGGAAGTCTATGAAAAACCTCATTTTCTAGGTTGATGGTACCTTCAGCTCCACAAGCCTAAAATTTATTAGAAATAATACTAGTAAGAATCTGAAACCTACATTGACACTGCTTTACATGAGTGGTAAACAAGTCTCTATCCTTTCCAGTCTCTAGTAACCACTTTGATCATAATACATAGTATACATGTATTGAGATATCACACTGTGGCTCCACATATATGTATAATCATCATGTGTTGATTGAAAATAATAATTTAAAAAATCAGAAAGTCTCAAAGGGCCTTTTTTTCTCAGGCACTGTTTTCATTGACATTGTTGCAACACAAAAAACACATGTGTACGTTTTACGGTCTGGCCAAAGACATACAGATATTTCTATCCAAATCAAAAATTGGGACAAATAGTCTGCCAACAGTATTTTTTTTTAATGATTTGTTTGTTTATTGTGGGCATTCCTACAGAGGAATTAGAATTAAAACACCTTTAGCCACACATTTTAATTTTTTAATAGAAAATAAAATAGTATATAATTTGACTGTCCCAGAAATTGTGGGATGTATTTTTGTCTTATTTGTACAGGTAACATTTTAATAACAATTTCAACTTCATGTCACCTAATGTTTAGAGTCTCTCATCCTCTTTACCTTATACTCCATCTACTCTGCTGATATACAGCAATGGATAAACCCAAACATCTGTTTTGTTTGCTTGTGGTGAGTTCTGCTACAGAAAGTTGTAGAATAGTGCCAATTGGCTCCACTACAAATTTATGCCATTTAAGCCCAATTGGGCCTTCAATACTGCTTGGCAATTCTTTATTCATCCCTGTGATGTTGCCCCCAGCAGCTGTTCAAAATCTTTTTTACTTTCTGCAGGCTCTCACTCTCCAAAGAAGACGATCATCGGAAGGAAACAAAACCATTTCTAAAAAGTATAATACAATATAAACTTCCCTGAAACAAGATTTGAAACTGGGTACTGAAAGAGCACAACCAAATACCTGAGGAATGGACCTAGATCAATAGACAGATATAGTCTAGTAAAATATTAGACTTTAAAGGGGAGGAAAAAATCACTCACAAAGGAGAGGAAATAAGATTATCATTAGACTGACAGCAAAGCTTTACGCTTATAGAAAAAGAAGTAGCATATTAATATAGCCAAGGAACAAAAATGTGAGCCACAGATTTTATATCTAGCCTGATTTTCAAATAAAAAGCCACAGGACAATTTATCAACAATTTGTTGATTCAAGAACTCAGGGAATATTATTCCCATGAGGCCTTTCTCTTTTTAGAGAATATGCTTCTGACAACTAAAATGTCTGGGGAGACACCCTCAACCTCAAGCCTGATGGCATTGATTACTCAAAGCACTTATCATAGGAAACAGGTGCAGCCAAATATTTTGTACCTCTAGACGGAAGCGCACACCACCACCTGGGAAGGGAAAAGAAGGCAAATCAACTAAAATCTGATCAAGCCTGTAGAACTAACCACCAATTTACAAGAGATGCAAGACAGAGCAAAATCAAGACTGCGGAAAATTAGAGGGAAAAGGACAGTTTCTTCAACAAATAAATTGCAAGAACAAAAGAATGAAGGGGGATCTGTAGATTAAAAAAGACTTAAGAATAATCAGGGGAAACATAACTAGTGTTCACGAATGAACACGTGGGTGATAAATTTGTAAAGGAAGTAAAGAATTGATCACCATAAAAGTCAGGGTAGAGATTACTTGTGAGGAGATGGAGAGAGTTGTGATTAGGATGGTGCTCTGGGGTGGCTGGCAAAATCCTGATTATTAACTTTGGTGGTTGTTTATAAGGATGTTCGCTTCAAAATAATTGCTTAAGCTATCCATTTGTTGTATTTAGTTTTCTGTTATATTTTACAATAAAAATGTTTAAGCTGGGTGTGGTGGCATGCTCCTGCAGTCCCAACTACTCGGGAGGCTGTGGCAGGAGAATCACTTGAGCACAGGAATTAAGGCTGCAATGTGATATAATCACGTTTATGAATAGCCACTGGACCCCAGCCTGGGCAACTTAGTGAGATTCCATTTCTAAAAAAAGAAATTTTAACTCCCCTTCCCTCCTCTCCCTTCTCTTTTCTTTTTTTTTCTTTTCTCTTTTCTTATCTTTTTTTTCTTTCTTTTTTTTTCTTTTCTTTTCTGACAAGTTCTCACTCTGTAGCCCAGGCTGGAGTGTAGTGGTGCGATCGTAGCTCACTGCAGCTTCATACTCCTGGGCTCAAGTGATCCTCCTGCTTCAGATTCCTAAGTAACTGGGACTACAGACATGAGCCATCACGCCTGACTAACTAAAAAAAAATTTTTTTTTCTAGAGGTGAGGTCTTGCTTTGTTGCCCAGGCTGGTCTGGTCTTGAATTTCTGGCCTCAAGTGATCCTCCTGCTTTAGCCTCCAAAAGTGTTGGGATTACAGGCATGAACCACCATGTCTGGCCTAAAAAGTTTAAATAAAAAAAAATTATATGTTGTTTCATATTGGTTAACCTTTCCATTTTGCAGCAATGAGGCATTAACACCTCTGCTTTAGTCCACTACAAGTCTTATTACTTCCATTATTTATTTTCTCAATGTGGGTTCCTCCCTGGTAATAAAAGCTGTGAATAAAAATGACAGTAAATTTTATATTCATAGATCAATGAGTAAAAATGGAAACTGGCATTTTCACATAAAATCTGCAATTTCCTTTCACTTTAACTCAGATCAGAAAGGTACTTTTTATATTTATCACTATTTCATCAATTTCATACACAATTAAGTCACCAAAGTCCAAGGATGTTCACATATAATAAAATAGAAGAAAGACAATGGAGGAGAAGGCAAAATCTACGAGATGCATCAGCTGCCCTTAGCATTGCTACTTCACTATTATCTAGCTTCTGTTACCTATGAGGCTTGTCTGTTATAATAAGTAATAATTTTATATCTATACTTTTGATAATGGACCGTTTTAGGCATATATAGAAGTAGTTACAGTAGTATAATGAACTTCCATGTACTCATCATGCAGTCTCAACAATTATCAACAGATGATCAATCTTGTTTTATCTGCACACATATCTAATATCCCTTGTCACTAGATTATTTGAATGAGAATCCTGCGCCCTGAGGTGGTGTGGCCTGTCTAAAAGCCGGGCAGGACTGACGGCCAGCAGCCGCTTTGGCCGCTTCCTTTCCCTCAGAGCTGCAGCGGCAGAGGATAAAAGCCACTTGCCCCGTCAGTTTAAAAGCCATGTTCAGAGTTCCATCGGTAGCGAGAGCGGAGAGCGGACTCCAGAGAGCCCTGAGCAGCCCCACTGCCGCTGCCAGCCTAGTTACCATCACATCCCGGGAGGAGCCATAGCTGCCACAGCCAGCCCCAGTCACCATCACCGCAACCATGAGCAGTGAGGCTGAGACCCAGCAGCTGCCCACCACCATCCCCCCACCCCCCGCCCCTGCCGTAAACACTGCCGACACCAAGCCCGGCACTATGGGCGCAGGGAGCAGTGGCCCGGGCGCCCTCACATCGGCGGCGCCTGCCGGTGGGGACAAGCAGATCATCACAACGAAGGTTTTGGGAACAGTAAAATGGTTCAATGTAAGGAACGGATATGGTTTCATCAACAGGAATGACACCAAGGAAGATGTATTTGTACACCAGACTGCCATAAAGAAGAATAACCCCAGGAAGTACCTTCGCAGTGTAGGAGATGGAGAGACTGTGGAGTTTGATGTTGTTGAAGGAGAAAAGGTTGCAGAGGCAGCAAATGTTACAGGTCCTGGTGGCATTCCAGTTCAAGGCAGTAGATATGCAGCAGACTGTAACCATTATAGACGCTATCCACGTGGTAGGGGTCCTCCACGCAATTACCAGCAAAATTACCAGAATAGTGAGAGTGGGGAAAAGAACAAGGGATCAGAGAGTGCTCCCAAAGGCCAGGCCCAACAACACCGGCCCTACCGCAGGCGAAGGTTCCCACCTTACTACATGCGGACACCCTATGGGCGTCGACCACAATATTCCAACCCTCCTGTGCAGGGAGAAGTGATGGAGGGTGCTGACAACCAGGGTGCAGGAAAACAAGGTAGACCAGTGAGGCAGAATATGTATCGGGGATACAGACCACGATTTCGCAGGGGCCCTCCTCGCCAAAAACGGCCTAGAGAGGATGGCAACAAAGAGGATAAAGAAAATCAAGGAATTGAGACCCAAGGTCAGCAGCCACCTCAAGGTAGGTACTGCCGCAACTTCAATTACCTACGCAGATGCCCAGAAAACCCTAAGCCACAAGATGGCAAAGAGACAAAAGCAGCCGATCCACCAGCTGAGAATTCGTCTGCTCCCGAGGCTGAGCAGGGCGGGGCTGAGTAAATGCCGGCTTACCATCTCTACCATCATCCGGTTTAGTCATCCAACAAGAAGAAATAAGAAATTCCAGCAATAAGAAATGAACAGAAGATTGGAGCTGAAGACCTTAAGTGCTTGCTTTTTGCCCGTTGACCAGATAAACAGATCTATCTGCATTATCTATGCAGCATGGAGTTTTTATTTTTACGTAAAGATGTCTCTTTTTGGTAATAACAAACATGTTTTTTAAAAAAGCCTGGTTTTTCTCAATACGCCTTTAAAGATTTTAAATTGTTTCATATCTGGTCAAGTTGAAATTTTTAAGAACTTCATTTTTAATTTGTAATAAAAGTTTACAACTTGATTTTTTCAAAAAAGTCAACAACCTGCAAGCAGCTGTTAATAAAGGTCTTAAATAATTAAAAAAAAAAAAGCCATGTTCGCTGCTGGGCCACTGTGAGTTCCTCCACCCCTGCGGCGGTTGCCATGTTGACCCCGCCAGAACCACTTGCACGCCTGGGCCACTTCCAGACCTACTGCCCACACAGGGACCCGTGGCCGGCAGGCAAACGCCCTGGGGAGCCTTTTTACCCTGCTGCCTGGGACTAAGGAATGCCGGAGAGGCCTGCCAGAGCCATGCACCAGGCTGCCGTGCTCCCGGGTCCCTTGCAGGCTCCGGTTGTACCTCGCCCAACCCCGCTGTTCTCTCCAGCCCACTGCGGCTGCGCACTTAGTTCTGCCCCTGGGGCTGGGCTGTTCCTGCTGGCAAGGAGTGAAAGGCCCGGGGGCTGTGCTTGCCTGCTATGCCCCGTAGGTTCCCTCAGGTTTTGGTCCCAGAGATAATATCCAAAGGATAGAGAAGCCGCTGGAAAGCAGAGAGAGCGCCTGAAGGTAAAAAACTGCGCTTTTAATTCTGGCTGGGCCGTGCTGATTAAGAGGGGCCAGGTTGTGCCTCTGAGGCGCAGCTCTGCCTAGCTGCGGCCGCTTCAGGTGTTCTTAAAGAGACAGGACAGAATGGGGCCGGTTTTACTCACAATTTTGAAGTCTTCTTCGGCGGAATCCCTTTCCTGGCTGTACCCCTCTTCAGGTGTACCCCTCTTCAGGTGTACCCCTCTCTTGGCTGGCTTGCCAAAATGTAATATTGGGGTTCAGGGGTTCAGGGTGCCCTTAGCTCCCCTTAGAGGATGTTTCTCCAGGTTCTTGGCCTCCTGCCCTCTCAAGAATGAGAGAGGGGACCATGGTGCAGTGTGCAGTAAATCCCGGATGAAAAGTGTTTGTAGAAAGTGATTTATTTAAAGAGAGAGAGAAATAGGAGAAGCAGAGAGAAAGAAACAGCTAACTCTCACACTGAGTGAGAGAATCCAGAAAGACGGAATCCAGGAGAGGAAAGCAGCTTCCACGTTGAGTGGAAGGGAACAGAGAGAGATGGAGTTTAGGAAGGGAAGACAGGCTTGGAAGGGGACTCCAGAGGGAAAATCCAGGAGAGAGAAAGATGGCTTCCATGAAGCGAGTGTCCGTGGAAGGGGATTCAAACATGGAGTCCAAAGGGGTGCAGAAGAAGGGGACTTTTAACCTTGGAGGAAACCCCACCTTCTCTAAGACCCCTGACCAATGAAAAGAGTTCCTTAGAACTTCCGCTGGAGTGATTGACTCTTAGTTTCTTCCTGTGCCGGCAAAATTCAAACATAAACCATTAAATCTCCCGGATAGAGAGAGATGGGAGGGGGCATGGCACTGAGAAGTTCTTGCCCTTAAAGCTATGCCCTGCTGTGGACCCGGAAAGAGAACACATTCCCTCGGTAGGAAAAAAAAAATTATATGGATTGAAGACGCGTACTGTTAGTTTGCATTAGTAATGTTATAAACTCCAATTTCCTACCACCATGAGAAAAGCCTAGAGAATGGTATGACTGAGCTACATCTTGCAACTACCATCTTAAGGGGAGCATGCTGCTCAGAATAATGAAACACAATTCCTAATTCCCTCCAACTGCTAACTAAGATCACTGGAATAAATTCAACTTACATTTTGGTGTCTTGTTCATCTTCGCTGCCTTCACCTTTCACTTTGGCTTCCAATCCTGTTGCTGTTTCACCTGGCTTTGAAGGTTCCAAAAGTTAAAAATCCAATAGTCTTAAGTCTTTAAGATCTCTGCCTCTATATTGTTGACTGATATGGTTTTGCTGTGTCCTCATTCAAAATTTCATCTTGAATTGTAATCCCCATAATCCCCATATATCAAGGGAGAGACCAAGTGGAGGTAATTGAGTCATGGGGGCAGTTTTCCTTTCCCCATGCTGTTCTCGTGATAGTGAGTGAGTCTCACAAGATCTGATGATTTTATAAGGGGCTCTTCCCAATTCGCTCTGCCACTCTTCTCCTTGCCACCTTGTGAAGAAGGTGCCTTGCTTCCACTTCACCTTCCACCATGATTGTAAGTTTCTTGAGGCCTACTAGCCATGCTGAACTCTTTTATACCTGTTTCCTTTATAAATTACCCCATCCTGGGAAGTTCTTTATAGCTGCATGAGAACGGACTAATACACTGCCCTTGTTGATTCTCATTGGCTGGCCATTTACTGTGCTCATTTCAATCAACTTGAATACCTGTTCAATTATTTCTGACTACCTGGAATTTCCTGCCCTTTCCTAGCTTCCCTCATTCCTTTCCACAATGAAGTTTCTGGGTGCTTTTCCATGATCCAGATTCCTTGGCTGTACAGTTGTCCACTTTCCTTTCCACTAAGACAGTGGATTTGCCTTCTATTATAATTGAATCTTGGTACCTAGTGACCGATTTCTTGTTTGGTAACCACTATATTTTCAGTTTTCTGCCCACTGTAGTTGCCTACTTTCTTTTCCACTCTGACCCAGAATAACTTTTGTCAGCCACTATTCTGCAGTTTCCTTTCCGCTCTATGACAAGATTCCATGTGTCTATGATAGCTTGCTTCTATTCTACCCTGGTATTTTCCTCATACTAAGAGGCTCTCTCACACTCTTATTTATTTTTTTCACCAAAATTGCACTTTGGGACAAAACCCAGTGCCAGTGATGTCCACATAATCTTTTCAATAAACGTGGTCTTTTCTCTGTACTCCTTCAAAGATGCACTTACTTACATGGATCCGACAACACACATACCTAGTCTAGAAACAAACATCTTTGGCTTTAATGTTAGGGGTGACTTTCTCCTTCCTCCTTCAGAGACGTGATCACTTTTATGGACCAGATCACATGACTAACTCATCTGGAATTTAATATCTCTGGAATTAATTTGGTGGTAGCAGTTTTTTCCTCCTCCCTCAGATAAGCATTTGGTTATTTTGGTAAGACCTCGTAACTAATTTGTCCAGCATCCAATATCACTAGAACTAAATTTGCTTGTGTGTTTTCCCTCCTCCTGCTTCAGGCAAATCTTGACTTTTAAGGATTAGACGGCTGGGCTTGGTGGCTCACACCTGTAATCACAGCACTTTGGGAGGCCGAGGCAGGTGGATCACCTGAGGTTAGGAGTTTGAGACCAGACTGCCCAACGTGGTGAAACCCCATCTCTACTAAAAATACAAAAATTAGTGGGACATGGTGGTGCATGCCTATAATCCAACTACTCGGGAGGCTGAGGAAGGGAGAATTGCTTGAACCTGGGAGGTGGAGGTTGCAGTGGGCTGAAATTGCATCACTGCACTCCAGCCTGGGTGACAGAGTAAGCCTATGTCTCAAAAAAAAAAAAAAAAAGAGATAACACAAATAACTAGTTTGTGTTATTTAAATATAAATTTGGAGTAATTTTTTTTCTCTCCTCCTTCAGAGAGGTGTTCCTATATTTGGATTATATCCTAAGACCAACTTGTCCAGAATCTAATATCACTGCAATTAGTTTGGATTTTTTCCCCTCTCCTCCTTTGGATAAGCCTGTCTTTATATGGTTCAGGCCACTAATTATTTCAGGATCCAATATTACAGGAATTAATTATAGTAGTGACACTTTTCCTTGTTATCCTTCAGATATATATTAACTTGTATGAATCAGACCCCCATGAGTATCTTGCCCAGGATCAAATACTAGCAAATACCAGTGCAGTTATTACTGGTGTTAATCTGGAGCCTAAGCTTTCACCTAGATTTTTTTTTTTTTTACAATTTCTTTGTCCAAACCCAAACTCAAGCTTTCCCCTAATAATAATTCTATTTCTATTTTACTTTTTACCACCCATTTCCCCATTTCCATCTCTGCAGAAATACCTTCTTGGATGTGGCCTCCATAAGTCCCTTGACCCTCTAGTTTATAAAATGTCTGAACTCTATATTCTTTATCTTGAAGGTTCAGTGTACATAATCCATATGTAAAAGCTATGACGACAGAAAAGAGAAGCATAAGGAGAGCAAAAGGCTGCATTGAAACTCATCCCATAATGTGGCTTAAAATCAGAAGTAGGAGAACAGTGCCAGCTTTGAAATAATAGGCAAAGAAAATTCACATAATAAAAGAAGTTAGACGTGGCGGTTCATGCCTGTAATCCCAGCACTTTGGGAGGCCAAGGCAAGTGAATCACCCAAGGTCGGGAGTTTGAAACCAGCCTGACCAACATAGTGAAACCCCATCTCCACTAAAAAAAATACAAAAATTAGCCAGGCATGGTGGCGCATACCTGTAGTCCCAGCTACTCCGGAGGCAGAGAATCATTTGAACCCGAGAGACAGAGACTGCAGTGAACTAAGATCGTACTACTGCACTCCAGCCTGGGTGACAGAGTGAGACTCCGTCTCAGTAAATAAATAAATAAAAGAAGTTAGTCTACTTGTGACTTACTATTTATAAGCTCATTATCATATATAAT
This sequence comes from Cacajao melanocephalus, assembly GCA_963573385.1. Lineage (NCBI taxonomy): Eukaryota > Metazoa > Chordata > Mammalia > Primates > Pitheciidae > Cacajao > Cacajao melanocephalus. Next base: position 16,677 of record CAUYLG010010995.1, on the reverse strand, counting down.
AAGTCTGTCCCCATGTAGTAACAGCTTCTGATTAGTTCTGTCTTCCATTATATAGGTCTTTCATAGAAAGGTCTGTTCTTATCCGCAACCCTCACAGAAATCCCCAAAGCAACTGACTTAGTTCTTCTTTATTCAGTCATGTAGTGAGCCCACTCTTGACTACTTCTTCAAGAAAGTTCTGTCCTAACATGCCCCACCACCTTCCCCACAGATGCTTGAAAACCCTAATAGAAACTCCCAGGAGAGCTGGGCGCGGTGGCTCACGCCTGTAATCCCAGCACTTTGGGAGGCCGAGGCGGGTGGATCATGAGGTCAGGAGTTCAAGACCAGCCTGGCCAACATGTGAAACCCCATCTTAAAAAAAAAAAAAAAAAGAAACTCCCAGGAGAGAGACTTTAGTTCAGTTTCTCCTTCAATTCAACATGTTCAGATCTACTTCAAGACCTTTATTTTCCCCAGAATATTCTGTCTTTAAACCTACTTTCACAGAAACATCCAGGGATAGTATAGGCTTATTCAGTTCTTCCTTATCAAATCACATTCAGAGCCAACTCCCTGATCTTCTTTCAGAAAGCTTTGTCCTCATATCCTCACTGTAACACAAAACCCAGGGGATGTCAACATATTTCTGCAATTTAAAAAAGCACTATGCAGAGTATAACTTGAGTGTCTTCAGTTTTCTTCCCATAATATTCAAATCTCAAACACACAATGACAGATTAGAACCTGTACAGATGGATGGATTTATTAATTTTATGAATGTTATATGTTTGTACTTTATGTTTAGAAAGAGGATTCATTCAGAAAATCACCATGGAAAGTCTTCCATTGATTGTTTTTAAGGACAATATAAATTGAAATTTAAAGGATATTGAAGAAAAAGAGTTGTTGAATGCAAGCGACTTACATTTTCCATTAATTCTACGGTCCTTGTCATTTTATCACATAACCCTTTATTATCACCAAGAGTAACAGAAATAAATTTCACTTTTATGACTGAAAAAGCTTAATAAAATGTCACAGAATGTGAATAGTTTATTATATGGTAAAAAGAGAAAAAGCAGTTTAAAAAATCAGTTTTAAATGAGTAATGACCATGTTCTTAAAAACTTAGCAAAGCAAGTTGTCCTATGGTACTGTGCATTTTTTTTAAACAATTACAATTATCTAAGCCTTTTTCTTATAATTCAACAAGTTTTCTCTTATTTTAACATTAGAACATCTTGTACTTTTAAATATCTATTCTACATTTTTGTTAACAAATCACTGGTGAATTTAGACTGAACAGAACTTAAATCACATTTAGATAAATGTAGCATTAAAAATAAATATTTTCAGATAAGAGAGTGTTTTGGGTTGGAATTTTCCCCAGAATAAAATAATGTGATTAAAGAAATTTGGGCTGCTTATTACTTTAAAAACTGTTTTCACTGCATTATCATTGATTGAGTACTGTTTATGGCAAACTAGCTGTAAATTGCCTTTTTCATTCAATTGGGGGAAAATTTAAATGTGGTTTGGGTACTAGATGAGCTGAAATCTTACTGAAAGGCAAAGGTGCAGATCATTGATTTAAGAAAACAGGTGCTAAACAGTATAATCTTGTTTTGGTCAAAAATATATAAAACCACATATTATGTAGAATACTAACAAAGTTAAGAAACATATTTACTATAGAGTTAACTTAGGGAATCTCTGATGGTGACAGTGTGAAGGCTTAATTTTTAAGTTTTTCCTTACTTGTATTTTCTAATTTTCTATGATGCACATATACTATTTTACTGTAATAAATGGTATTTTAATTAATTGCAAATGGAAATGTTTTCTGGAACATAATTCGCCACTTAGCTGTGATTTAGCTTTTTACCAACAATGACAAAATAAATGCAAAAATCTCAAATTAAAAAAAATGTTTTTGAGTTTAGCAAATGCATTGGTTTTCATGAATTTATCACTTTTACGAGTAACATTTGGAACAGCCCATTTTCATGTGCTCATTTGCAGGGTAGATTTTTAGAAGTTCTGTTTTATTATGACATTTTTGTGTGCTGGTTTACATTTTATTCTGTCCTTAAACCTGGTGGTGGATTTGCTTTGTGCATACCGAAAAGCTTGTTGAATGTAATAGAACATACCAGTACAGTCTGAATATACCTATACTAGCTTTGAACAAATTCCGAGGGTGGTGGAGTGGTGGGCAGGTAGTGGTGGTGGTATTTACCTACCTGAGCGAGCAGCTTATCATTGACCTGTATTGTCTTGAAGTATTGCTTTAAGTACAACTGCATAGATTGCATTTAACCTGAGGCCAGTTTATCAGTGTTCCACATGAGAATTTCCTATCTAGTTCAACAGTAATGTATTGATTGAGTGCTAACTCTGTGCTAGGTATTCTTCTAGGTTCTTCGGACCCATCAGTGTGCAAAACAGACAGACAAAAAGTCCTGCCCTCGTGGAGTTAACATTCTAGTGAAGGGAGATAGACAATAAACATCAAACACTTCAGAAAATTGTATGTTCCAAAGCTAAGGACTTGAGAAAAATAAGTAAAACAGGGCAATGGGATCTGGAGTGTGGGGGGAGGGTGCGATTTTAAAAAGGATGATTGGGATGTACCTCACTGAGGGGTCATATAAACAAAGACTTGAAGGAGGTGAGGAGTGAGCGATACAGGTGTGGGGGAGAAAAATTGCAGAAAGAACACAGTCCTTAAGTGAGGAGCATTCCTCGTGAGTTATAGGTGCAGCACAGAGGCCAGTGTGGCTGGAGTGCAGTGAGAGTGAAAGGGACAGAGACTCAGAGGATGTGGTCAGGGAGATAACAGGATTGGTGAGGGGCAGATCCTGTAGACCATTGTAAGGTCTTTGTCTTTTACTCTGAGTGAGATGGAAGCCATTGAAATGAGCAAGGGAATGACATGATCGGACTTAGATTATCAAGGGGATGGCTCTGGCTGCTGAAAAGAGGCCAAGGCAGAAACGGAAATGTGTTCTGGCAGTAATCCACAAAGTTATTGGCAGTGGCTTGGACTAAGGTGGTGGTAGTAGGAGTAGTGAGAAGTGGTCAGATTCTGCAAAGATTGTCAAGCTAAAGTCAACAGAATTAATTGAGGACAGAAAAGCTGAAGTTGGGGTTTGTTTGGGGAATAAAATAAAGAGTGTTTTTTATGCGTGAACTGTCTATTAGGCATTGAATCTAATTCTTATTTCCACCATCAATACCAATTATCTGTAAGCACTGACTATGGGAAAAATAAACAGTAGGTAAAGAACTGTAGAAAACACTTCTTGATAGCCAGTATACTTGTAATCTAAGAGAATCAGGGTATACACGTACAATTACAACCTTTTCTAACATTCAACATTTAGTTATTCATTCACTGGGCAAATATTTATTGATGCACTAATAGATGCTCAATATTAGTGCTAGAGAAATTGGAGACTGACTGCTTAGTTTTGAATCCTGGCTTCATCACATATTGGTTACTTAGTCTTAAGATGCCTCAGATTACCATCTGGAAAATAAAGATAATAATAATATCTACCTTACGGGATGCTGAGAAGATTAAATAGGATAATCACGTGTAAAGAATTTAGAACAGCACATGATCAACACTGTTACGTGTTACTCATTCTCCTTATCAAGGCCTCTCTTTTCCTTTCTAGCATATCCTCTCCCTTAGCCAAACTTAATATAAACAGAAAAGAATATCTGTAAAAAGAAAGGCCACTACATGAGATGGTGGGTATGTTCATTTGTTTAACTGTAGTAATCTCTATGTATATGTATTTCAAGGTAAGTATACCAAAAGGTCATGTTGGACACCTTAAATATATATTATACAATTAAAATAAAATAAAATAAAAAGCAAGATCAAAATGCAGATAGCCTAGAACCTCAAGCCAGTTTCTACTGCTATTCTTGATCGACACACTGGCTGGATATGTATAAGTTGATTTTTCAGACTCATATACACATAAAAATGGATAAATATTTTTTTAGAGCTCTTAGGACTCCCTGGGGATCAAGAATCTCTTCTGTAGTCACCAGAACCTGGAGAACATTGCCTCATTCAACAATACTGCATATTCCTACTAGTCCTTAATCACTCATACTCACAAGGGTGTTTTAGTCCAGAACAGCGAGCAGCCAGTCAGACAGGCAGCTTTTGTGTCCTACCCCAACTATACTTCCATTGTCCTTTTCCTTTCTCCAGGCCTAAATTCTGCTCTTTCCTTATTTAAACCCAGTTTGAACCTCAAAGCTCAAGTGCTGACCTGTGACCATCTAATCAGATTTGCTCTCATTTGTGCCTGATCACCTGCCCCAACTAATGTAGAATCCAAAGCTGGGTTGTGTTATTCAATTTGGCCTGACTATATAAACTGAGACTTTGACTTCTCTTTCAAGAAAATGAAAAGCACATGTTTTTTTTTTCTTTTGAATCAGCTTCCTTACCATGATCACTTTCTCAATTTTGTGTTTTTCTTTCTTTTCTTTTCTTTTCTTTTTTTTTTGCAATATAATCTTAAATATATAGTTAAGTAGTATTTTACTAAATTTTCTACAACTACCTCTATTTTAATGGCAGTGATTTAAGAGTTAGAAATAGTAACCAGAACTCTTATCACTCATATCTGCATTCTACCATATTATCTACTCTAAACAACATATACTGAGAAAGAATACCATCTGTCTGGAAGAGTATAACTAGTTATTTTCTTTTCTTTCTCTCTCTTCTTCCCTCCCCTCTCCTTTCCTTTCCTTTCCTTTCCTTTCTTCAACAGAGTCTTTCTCTCTGTCACCCAAACTGCACTGCAGTGGTGCAATCAGAGCTCACTGCAGCCTCAAACTCTTGGGCTCAAACAATTCTTCTGCCTCAATCTCCACAGTAGCTGAGACTACAGGTGCAAGACACCACACCTAGCTATTTATGTGTGTGTGTGCGCATGTGTGTGGAAACAGGGTCTCACTCTGTTGTCCAGGCTAGTCTCAAACTCCTAGCTTCAAGTTATCCTCTTGCCTTGACCTCCCAAAGTGCTGGGATTACAGATGTGAGCCACTAGCTGGGCTTCAATTTTCATACTTTCTTTAGTTATTCTGCAAGGCTTACCTGTGAGGGTTTAGGGTGTTAAGATATAGTGCAATTGTGGTTTGAAAGTGTAAGAGCACTCATAGTCTCTTGAATAATGTCTAGGTTCTTAGTAATAAGGATAATATTATCAATGATAAAGATAACCAACATTTATTGAGTGCTTACCATGTGCCATACACTGTGCTCATGTGTTAACTCCTTTACATTCACTATTATCTCAATTAATATGGGAAATAGTCTATAAGGAAATTTTATTATTTCCTCCATTTTATAGGTGATAAAATGAACACTTAAAGAGTTGCATTAGTCAAAGAGTAAGTGGCAGAACTTAGACCACGCTTTTCTGTGCCAAAGTAAGTACTTTTAAATACCTAAGTATATCACAGGACTATGTTGCTTCCTAGTTCTTATCTCTCCTGCAGCTTTTGTTGTGTGTACAATTTATTACCTCATAGTTATTCTTCAAAACTTGATAAACGTGGGAAGACAAAAAGGCCCCTTTAGAAATATTCAGCAGTCCCTGTCCTGTGCTTTTAAAAAGTCCTTATATTTGTTCAGAGTTCTAAAACCTGAGTCTACTTTTACACCTTATCACTTTTGATCATCATAACATTTTTTTGTGGTGATCAAGACAGGGCTTGTTATCCCCTTTTATATAAATAAACCAAGGTTCAAAGAGGTTAAGTGAGCAGCACAAGGTTATACCAGGTTTCCTATTAGTTGACTCTCTAAAACTTTCAGCTGTAACTAAGTGTTTGAAAATCACTGTTCAAATACATCATTCTTAACACAAATTGTAGAGGCTCATGGAGCAGAGCATCAAATACGAAGAACAAGGTATTAATAAAATGTCAAAGATCATCCTCTTTTCTCTTTGTTCTTCACAGGAGAGGTTGTAATCTCAAAGGGGGTATATTAGTTTGCTAGGGCTGTCATACAAAAGTAGCACAAACTGGGTGGCTTAAAACCACAGAATCTTATTCTCTCCTAGTCTGGAGGCTAGAAGTCAAAGATCAAGGTGTTGGTAGGGCTGATTTCTCTTGAGGCCTTTCTTGCTGGCTTACCAACGGCTGCCTTTTTGCCTTTTCTGTCTGTGTGTGGGTCCTGGTGTCTCTTCCTCTTCGTATAAGGGCACTAGCCATATTGTATTAAGGCTCACCCATATGACCTAATTTAATCTTTTTTTTTTTTTTTTTTTTGGAGATGGGGTCTCATTCTTTTGCCCAGGCTGGAGTGCAGTGGTGCAATCTTGGCTCACTGCAACCTCTACCCTCTGGTCTCAAACGATCCTCCTACCTCAGTTCCTCGTAGCTGAGATCACAGGTGCATGACACCACACCTGGCTATTTTTTTTATTTTTAGTAGAGACAGGGTTTCACTATGTTGCCCAGGCTGATCTCAAACTCCTAGGCTCCAGCAATCCACCTGCCTCGGCCTCTCAAAGTGCTGGGATTATAGGAGTGAGCCACCGTGTCCAGCCAAATCTTAATTACCTCTTTAATGATCCTATTTCTGAATACAGCCACATGTAAGATACTGGGGGTTAGGACTTCAACACATGAAATTTGAGGGACACAATAGTCTATAATAGGGGATTTCTTGTTAAGCAAATGCTCCTTCATCTGATGGATCTGAGAACTATCATCAAATTTTTTGAAGCTTCCAACATCAGTGTGAAATGCTGTATAAAATCAGAGCCATCTTATGAAGATTTAAGTTTGAAACAGTTTTTAAAATTAAAAATCCTAATAAATAGACAAAAACAAGCTTTATCCTATAACCATTGCTGGAAGGAAGAAAAAGAAAGAAGGAAATTAATAAGCATCCAGACCAGCTGGGGAGAAATAGTAATTCCAAATCTTCAAAATATACAATATAAATAACAGTAGACAACTTCACAAGTATCCCTGTTAATCTCTGAAGCGAATTAGTATATGACTACCCTGAATATTTCTCTGGGGTGCTAATATTTTGAATGACTGCTTATTCGAGGTTATCACATTTAAGAAATTATTATCCCAAATCATAAACTGGAGTTTAGAATAGATCAGACCAAGATGGACTGGAACCCATATGTTACTGATTACCAGAAGGAATATGGGATATGATATGAGATTTTAGAAGACTACCACTAAGACCTGTTAGGCTATTCAGATATGAACAGCCTACACCAGGTAGACCTTCAGTGGGCATCAGGAAACCAGCAATAGGAACTAGGATTTAGGGTGGATCTAAGGTTCTGTCAAGACTCAGTGATCAGTCATAATGCTAGACTTGGAGGAATGGTGTCAAAATCAACGCAGAAACTTAGGTACTATGGCAGAAGGCCAATATCTAGTTATAGGAATTAGGTCACATATTAGAATATAATACACAAAAAGCAGTATAGGTCAGCATGGGAACACCAGCAAAGTAGCTTGATTTTGAGCAGGTCACCTACTTACCAGCTTAGGGCTTCCAAGCTTCCTCCTGCCTGGAGGCATAACTGATCTCAGAGTTTGGGGTAGCATTGAATGAAGATTTGAGAGTTAAAAGGCCCAGAAAGACTTAGGTACAAAGGACCCCAGACAATATTCCTCCCCATAGGGTAGTAGATGTCATAGCCATATGCTCATTTTGTTTTGAATTTAAGTTATCAGATCTAGCAGCAAAATATACCGAAAGTGTTTCTAGAAAAATTTTGTTCTGCTGGTGTCAAATTGATTCCTTTTCTTTTACAAGAGTGTATCACTGGCCTGTAATAGAGCTTGTCCTAGCATTGTATTTTCCTTAAGATACCCCTACACAGTCCTGCCGCTGTGACTGGTTGCCATTCCACAGTCGGTGCAGTGATTTCATCCAACATCAGCATCCACTCAAATATTAGAGTCTCATCAAATAATAGAAATTATGTGCTCACTTTTCCCCAGGACAAATTTAAGGAGAAGAAAGGAGGCAATTAAGAAGCACCTAGATCTCCTGGGGAAAAATTTTTAAAAAGTCGATTTCTGTGATATATGTTACCCTGCGGCTAGATTGAAGCAATGCAGTCTTCTCCCTGAGGCTTCTCTTGTACACCACCTGGAAGTGTCAGTTGGTACAGATTGTAGCAGACTGTCTGCTTAAAGGCATTGACCGCATGGAGCCTGTGACATCTGTGGTTTTGGTCTTAAATGACTGTACTTGATTCTAGTTCTGAGATATGTATTTATCCAGTGTGGGATCTGGAAGGTACTTAAAAAGTTATACAAAACATTAGCAAAGTAAACTGAATCTCTATGCTTGCATTTATTGAATATTACATTTAGTTAGTGTTTTACAAATATATCAAAATTAATAATATAGAACTTAATTGGATTTCTTATTCAATATTTGAATAGGAGAGCTAAGAAAAGACAGAGCATAAAGGGCCATTCAGACGTTATTATGTCCAGTGATATTGGTTGAATTGTGTCACCCAAAAAGATATCTTATATCCTAGTCCCCAGTACCTGTGAATGTGACCTTATTTAGAAATAGGTCTTTGCAGATGCAATCAGATAAGTTCATATTGGATAAGGGTGGATCCTAATCTGACTAGTGTCTTCATAAGAAGGGGACAATTTAAATATAGGCAGACACAGAGGGAAGATAGCAAGAGATTCTCTGCCTTGGAGCTATGCTGCCACAAGCCAAGAAAAGCCTGGGGCTGCCAGAAGTTGAAAGAAGGATCCACCCCCCCTAGGCTTTGAAAAGAGCTAAGTGATATATGTATGTATACAGCAGCCCTAGGGAACTAACACAGCTAGTTTCATATCTCTTGTCAGGATTGTACTTAAATAGGGTCAATTAGATTCTAGAGCATTCCAGGTGATATGATTTGGCTGTATCTCCACCCAAATCTCATCTTGAATTGTAGCTCCCATAATTTCCATGTGTTGTGGGAGGGACCCTCTGGGAGATAATTGAATCATGGGGATGGCTCCTCCATACTGTTTTCGTGGTAATGAATAAATCTCATGAGCTCTGATGGTTTTATAAGGGGCTTCACCTTTCACTTGGCTCTCATTCTCTTTTGCCTGCTACCATGTAAGAGATGACTTTCACCGTCTGCCATGATGGTGAGACCTCCCCAGTCAAGTGGAACTGTGAGTCCATTAAACCTCTTTTTCTTTATAAATTACCCAGTCTTGGGTATGTCTTTATCAGCAGCATGAAAATGGACTAATACACCAGGCAACTTTTATGATCGTTGGCTACTGGTGAATTCTGGGTTTTGATTTCTGGGAGGGGTGATGCCAGAGACCTAAGCTACCACATAAAATCTCTTTTCAGGAAAACTGTACTTGAATAACTCAGTGCAACTACTAATGTTTTCTGTGTGAATGACTGGATTTTCAGAGCTGCTGGATTGTGTGTGTGTGTGTGTGTGTGTGTGTGTGTGTGTGTGTATGTGTATCTCAGACACATTTAAAGTGTTGAAAGAGGTAAGTCAGACTCTTCAATCATTCTGGTTATGTTCATTATTAACTGCAATGAACTGAATATTTGTGTCCCACCTCTCAAATTCTTATATTAAAACCCTAATACCAATATGATAATATTTGGAATTGGGTCCTTTTGGGAGGAAATTACATCATGAGGATGGAGACCTCATGAATGGGATTAGCATCCTTATAAAAAGAAGAGAGACACAGGGCCTCTCTCTGTCTCTGCTCTCTCCCATGTGAGAATATAGCAAGAAAATAGCTGTTTGTAAACCAGGAAGTGAGCCCTCAATGGAACTGACAGTGCCGGCACCTTGATCTTTTACTTCCCAGCCTCCAGAATTGTGAGAAATAAATGTTTGTTGCTTAACTCACTTGGTCTCTGGTACTAGACTGGGTGAGTTAATTTTTAGTTCAGATTAAACATTAACAGAACTAAAACACTAGCAGATTCAAAATGTATGAATAATGGTACATGTGGAATTAGTCAGATGGTTTGCTTTTTAGCCAGGTTTCAAATTATTTTGTGGCAATCTAGGTCATCTCTTCCCCCCAGCAAGGTTTTTAATCTATACACTGTTACGTATTCTAGTATAGATTCTGTTTAAATCTTAGTAGTAGCAAACAAACATCATTATTTTTATCCACGATATATTTATTAGGATGTTGATATCAATGATGAATTCTTCACCATTCTTTTAGAGAGGTCAGCTATGGGAATATTTATAATGGCACTAGAGATAAACAGTTGAGGAGCTTGAGTTACAAATGGTAAGACCACTTAGGATGGTAGTAGGGAACAAGGTCGTTAATCTCATAATTTCATTTTCTGGCAGACACAAAGAGACAGAAATACAACGCCTTATCCTACAGAAATATTGTCTTCTTGCCATATCCTGACTTTCAGCCTTATGCTCTGAAATAGCAACAGTGTTTTGGCGTAGGACATATACAAGGCTTAAAAAAATTTCTTTTTAGCCATTTCCATTGCTCTGCTTCTATGGCCATCACTGCTCATGACACCAGACGTTCCCACAGGTCCACATAGGTGAGCAGTTCACTTGGTCAGAAATTATAATGGGTTGGAACTTTCAGAAAGTCAAAGACAGAGAATTTGTTGGAAATTTACAGGAAGGTACCATAATTAGTCATGGAAATTATGCAAGTTGCAAATAGCACATTCACATTCATTTGTGTAGGGAATCAATTTATCCAATAAATACACTTAGGAATGTAAGTAGGTAATTTATCAGGATTTTGCAGAAATAAGTGAAAACTTTATGTGTTTTTGGATGCCTGCAAATCTGGCGCCCAGTGTTCCCAGATATAGATATTTCCTGTTCAGCATTATTGGTAATTGGATAACAAAACCTATATTTTCAAGCTGCAATGGCAGTCATATTAGTAGATGTTATGAATATTTCCTCATTTTTTTCTTACTTAAAATATTACTTAAATAACCAAGTCTTGTTAGAGAAGACATGAGCTTTTGCAATCTATATTTAAGGGAAAGTAAAAACCAGGTGAGTGGGGACAGTCAGAAGCCCAGAAGTGGGTATGAGATTATTTAAACTCTCTGAAAGCAAGAGACAAGTAGTGGAAGTGGGGCAAGAAATTCAGTGTACAAGGTTTGACGGTATCTATAAATAATAGAATACATTCTCTTTCTCTTGTTATTATTTAAAGCCAGCTGGAAGACAGGAGCTATAAAAACAGCTGACCAGGACAACTTTTTTTCCTACTTCTAAAAATTTATCAAACATTTTTAATGCCAACATCTAGAATCTCAGTGAGTATATACAAATATTACTTATTGAAGGAACACACACACACACACCTTTTAGTCTCCAGTCTTTCATTTTACTTAAAAATACTGTGCTAAGGGTTGGCATATATTTTCTCACTGAGGAAATGGAGAAATAGGCCAGAGATATCAGCCAACAGTTAAGACTGGTCTTAAGTCCAATTTTGCTTATGATGAGATCAACCAATTTAGGCTTGTTCTACAATGATAGAGTAGCAGACTTGGAAAGGACCGAAGAAATAATCAGTCTTAGCCCTTTCCTTTTACATTTTCATGAACTCTTTCAACAAGTTATTGAATACTTACTATGTGCTGGGTTCAATAATAGATGTTAGAGTATACAATGGTGAATAAAATATAGTCTCTGTCCTCAAAAGTCTCGTAGTCCAGGGACTTGATAATCAAACTTGAACATGTATACAAGTCAGCTGAGATCCTGTTAAAATATAGGATCTAATAAAGTAGGTTTAGGGTGGGGCCTGAGATTCTGCATTTCTAATAAGCTCCTAGGTGATGCCCATACTGCTGGTCCACGGACCACACTTTAAGAAGCAAGGATTGAGATGGTAAGCATATGAGAAAACAAGTTTAAAGTGCCCAAATGAGCTGTCCAATATCACATGACAAACCCATGAAAAAGCCCAGATTCCTGGCTCTTAGTCCAGTGCCCCTTTAATTCATATAGCTTTGAAGATCAGAGTTTAATTATCATTTGGCTTAGGTGTCACTCACACATTTGATGTGCTAATAATTACTGAACTTAAATGCTACTAATTCAAAGGTAGAAGATGCAAATTTCTGTTTACACCAGAAGATGTATGATTGGAAAGGACCTTCCACAGAAATCCTAGAGCTCAGGGGAAAGATACCAAAATCCAAGAAGGATCCACACTGTGGCTAAACACAATCCATTACTGCATTTATTTGTTTGTACAAAAAACATTTACTCACAGTCTACTCTATGCATAGACAAGAATCCCTACCCCTAATGCATTGCACAGTCCTAAGAGCATAAAGAGATGCCCCACTTGTCCTTTTAGCTAAATGATAGCACTCCTATAATAGATATGGGAGATCAAATGCATTGTTGAAGTTCTCTCTTTAAGGAATTTGAGAACTGTTGTGAAAAGAAGGCTTATTTTTTTATTTTTATTTTTGAGATGGAGTCTGTCTCTGTTGCTCAGGTTGGAGTGCCACGGCACAATCTCAGCTCACTACAATCTCTACCTCCCAGGTTCAAGTGATTCTTGCACCTCAGCCTCCCAAGTAGCCGGGATTACAGGTGCCTGCCACCATTCCCACGTAATTTTTTTTTTCTTTTTTGTATTTTTAGTAGAGATGGGGTTTCACCATGTTGGTCAGGCTGGTCTTGAACTCCTGACTTCAAGAGATCTGCCCGCTTTGGCCTCCCAAAGTGCTGGGATTACAGGCGTGAGCCACCGCACCTGGCCCAACTTAATATATTTTTAACATAATTTCTGAGAATAATTCCTACGTATGAACAAGAATATGATCTTATGATATAAACTACTGATAAGTGTTAGAGGAATTCAGTTGTGGAAAGTTAAGTATAAGCTAAGACTAGTCAAAAGTCTTTTTTTTTTGTTTTTTGAGACAGAGTCTCACTGTCTCCTGGGCTGGAGTGCAGTGGTGTGATCTCAGCTCACTTCAGCCTTCGTGTCCCAGGTTCAAGCAATTCTCCTGCCTCACCCTCCTGAGTAGCTAGGATTATAGATGCCTGCCACCACACCCAGCTAATTTTTATATATACATAGTTTTAATAGAGATGGAGTTTCACCATGTTGGCCAGGTTGGTCTCAAACTCCCGACCTCAAGTGATCCACCTACCTCAGCCTCCCAAAGTGCTAGGATTACAGGCGTGAGCCACTGTGCCCAGTTAGAAGTCTAGATAAGGTACATGACGAGTCAGCTGACGTATAAAGGAATTGGGGGATTTGAGGATTTGTTGAGGAGGCACTGTGAGAATATTTAAAGTAGGGAGACCTCATGTGTGAAGGTACAGAGTTGACTGTGAGAAGTTTAGGTGATAGTAGTTGATTAACCTGGATGTGGAGAATGTTAGAATGTGGAGAACCTAATATTATAGAAACTGTTACGTAGATATAGGATGAACATCTCTAAGACACATTCCCTATACACACACAATCTAAATGTATAACAAAGATTTTTATCTTGTTCTGACTTTTTCTTGGATGAATATCTTTTTTTTAATTATATTCAGTTTACTATTGAAAAGACCAAAACAAAAAAAAAAAAAAAAAAAAAAAAAGAAAACCTAGAATAACCCTAATTTTCTGCTTTACAATTTGCTACTTAATTTTATGTTCCTTTGGCCACCAGTGAGTATGTGTTCTTCCTTTCATTCTTCTTAGTAAACTGCTTGAGAGGGAGGGTATGTATCGTGCTTTCTTTGTGTCCTGCCTGATTACTAAATGATCCTGGAATAGGCTAGATGGGAGGCAGTTCAGCACAAGAATGAAAGGTGTCAATTTTGTGTGGTTTAAACACAAATCCCAGCTCTGTTACATACCAGCTTAAAATTACTTCATACCTCTAAGCCTCAGTTCCTCATTCATAAAATGGGCATATTAGTAATTAATGACCTTGCAGGACTTTTATGAAGTTTAACTGGGATAACATAACTACCGTTCAGTTAAGATTATTGCTCAACTCATTTAGTTAGTTAGTTAGTAATCCAGACTTACCCAACATCAAGATGTAGTAAGTAATATAAACTATATCGGAACTTAAAAACTATTTCTATATTTTGTTGACTTCAAGGACTGTGGCCTTAAGCAAGCTCTCTAATGTCCACTTATCTGGCATTTTTGACAATACAATCTTTAACACGCACAGCAGTTATCAACACTGTCTTTTAACGCATTAGAAGACAGTGGCAGCTATCCACTGCTTCGTAGATTTATAAACTCCTCAGAGAATAAATGCATTTAACATTCTATACATTATTTCTACAGTATGTCTAAAGTTACTACTAAACACTTAGTGATGGAAAGATAATCAACATAGATTTACATTTTATTGTGACATTTTTCCACATAAATCTTGGGAAATTTCCAATTAACATATATTTGGCCTATGAATGGCTTAGAAGATTACAAGAGGAATGAGAGAGGATAAATCACTTGGCTAATATAAATTGAGGCAAAAATAACCCATTGATAATAGTTGATGTCTTCTTAAATTCCTGAATGCAGTTTTCTGAATTTATTGTGAATTTGTTTTTTTTTTTTTTTTTTTTTTTGAGATAGAGTCTTGGTCTGTCACCTAGGCCGGAGTGTAATGACACTATATCGGCTCACTGCAACCTCTGCCTCCTGGGATCAAGTGATTCTCTTTCCTCAGCCTCCTGAGTAGCTGGGATTACAGGTGTCTGCCACCATGCCTGGCTAATTTTTGTATTTTTAGTAGAGATAGGGTTTCACCATGTTGGCCAGGCTGGTCTCAAACTCCTGATTTTTGGTGATCTGCCTGCCTCTGCCTCCCGAAGTATTGGGATTACAGGCATGAGCCACTGTGCCTGGCCCACATTGTCTTTTTTTTATTTTCCACTCAGAGTTTCTATTTTCTTTTGAACATGCTTTCTCTTTACTTTTTTTTTTTTTTTTTTTTTTATACAGAGTCACATTCTTTTGCTCAGGTTGGAGTGCAGTAGCAAGATCATAACTCACTGTGACCTTGAGCTGGCCTCAAGTGATCCTCTTGCTTCAGCTTCTGGAGTAGCTGGGACCACAGACTCATGCCACCATGCCCAGCTAATTTTTTTTATTGCTATTCTTTATAGAGAAGAGGTATCTATGTGTTGTGCAGGCTGGTCTTGAACTCCTGGCCTCAAGCAATCCTCCCACTTTGGTTTTCCAAAGTGCTGGTATTACAGGTGTGAGACACCATGCCCAGCCTGAACATGCATTTTTTAAACCTTTCTGATCAGCTCCTCATTTATTAGCATGTGTTGAAATTCAGTTTTATGCCATCTAAAGTTGCTACTTAGAAGATACTCTTTGGGAATCAGTGTAATGAGCCGTTTGCACAATATGGAATGTATCTTCTTGTTTGTGTACAGACTGTGCTGTCATATATGGCACAACCCATCCCATTTCTTCATATATTCCTCTGCTTCAGAGGTTACTGCCTAGCTTCACCTCAGTGCATTTCCTTACTCTCGGCCTATGAGATAGAGAGAGAAATCCCTTGGGTCCTTCCACCCTTTATTTGATTCCTTTAACTCTTGGCAGCTCCAATTCTGTCTCTGGCAGCTGTTGGGGAAATCTCTTGTTTAACCTTCCCTGACAGGCCCAGAGATAATTCTGGGAAGCTTTACTAACTTGCACTTCTACACCCTTTGTGCTTCCTTTCTTTTGCGGATGTTTTGCTGTGCTTTTTCATAACCATAAATGTATTTCAGATGAACCACTGTAGTTTACAGTTGTTTCAGCTTTTCTCATGCTAAGGTTCCAAACTAATTTTAACAGCTGCTAAGAAGGCTGGCAAAAAGCCTTGATTGGTAATTCTGTGCTAAACTGCTTTTCACAATGGGACATTCTATGATATTTGATACAGTCTCTAAAGCAAGTGATTTCTATCTTATATTATTACTGTTTGTATCATACTCATTCCCAGCTTTGAAAAGATTCCAAGTCCGTACTTTCCAAAATGGTCTTGATTTTATTTAAAACTTTATAGAAAAGTTGGGGGTTCCCAATGTAATAGGGAAGTTATGATGGAGAAACAGGTAAGAGTGGTATCAGTAGAGTCAAGTGAATTAACACACAAATATAGTAAACTGTACCTTCTGGAAACATTACCTCTATAAAGGTGAACATTTGTTCTCTTGGCTATACTTTGTAAATAGGTGTGAGGGAAGCTGCTTGGTAAAATTGGAGCAGAGAGAGTCAGATGTCCTTAGTGTATTTCAAAGTATGCTGGGGTCAGGGGAGCTGCTTGGCAGTCTGGCATGAAGGGAAGGTGTGCTCAGAATCTCACAAATAAATCCATACTGCAATGAATCCCCTACCAGATAATAAAGCCCACATCGTATGTGTAACAGGGAGATGCTGTATTAATGAGGAAGTCATTGAAAACAGAATTTGATCAGTAACTGCTAAAAGTTGCTTCAAAAGCCACATCTGATCTGTAGTATCTCCAAATTATTTCACAATTAGTTATGAAACAGTTTTTTAACAATCTAATAGGGCTGTATTTTTCTGTTTTTTTTTTTTTTTTTTTTTTTTTTTTTTTTTTTTTTTTTTTTTTTTAAATTTTTAAGAAATGTTGGGAGGGGACCCCACACGGGG
>CAUYLG010010993.1:0-14058 GCA_963573385.1 Cacajao melanocephalus | reverse complement strand
TCTAACTGACACGAAGGCTCTGCAGGAGATGCATGTGCTATCTAACTGACACTCAGGCTCTGGGGGGATGCAGGCTCCATCTAACTGACACTTGTACTCTGCGGGGGACGCGGGCTCCGTCTAACTGACACACAGGCTCTGGGGGGATGCAGGCTCCGTCTAACTGACACGAAGGCTCTGCAGGAGATGCATGTGCTATCTAACTGACACTCAGGCTCTGGGGGGGATGCAGGCTCTGTCTAACTGACACTCGGGCTCCAATCCAAAGGCCGCCCAGGCTGTTCCCCTGCTGTGTCCTCAGCACCTGGTGCAGTGCGTGGAGAACAGGATTCAATAACTGCCTGGAAGGAAGGAAAACGCTTTATCCAGTCATGGTGACTATTGCTGCTCAGCAAGGGCCGTCTATTTCTTTTTCTTTTTCTTTTTTTTGGAGATGGAGTCTCTTTCTGTTGCCCAGGCTGGAGTGCAATGGCGTGATCTCAGCTCATTGCAACCTGTGCCTCCCGGGTTCAAGTGATTCTCCTGCCTCAGCCTCCTGAGCAGCTGGGATTACAGGTGCCTGCCATCACACCCAGTTAATTTTTTTGCATTTTTAGTAAAGATGGGGTTTCACCATGTTGGCCAGGCTGGCCTTGAACTCCTGACCTCAGGTGATCCCAAAGTGCTCGGATTACAGGTGTGAGCCATCGTGCCTGGTATTTCTTTAAATCAGTCACTCTCCTCACCAAGCCCCCTGGTCTCCCTACCACAAGACCTTCTCCTCCATGGGCCTCCAGCAGAATGGCATTTCCAGAGGCCTGGATCACAGCTGGCTGGCCAGGTAGGCCTCTGTGCCCCCACAGGACCAGGCATATAGCAAGGCTCGGGCCACCAAGGCCTTCCAGGACAAGGGAGCATCAACCTAGCCCTCTTACCACGGTGGTCCAGCTGGGGATGAGCCTGACGGAGTTCTTCACCTCCTCCTCCGTCACCTCCACCACGCTGCAGTGCTCCTCCTCCGAGGGCAGGGGCTCCTCCCCGTTCTTGGTCACCCAAGGGTGCAACTGGAGGGGCCGAGAGGGCAGGGAGAGGGGAGAGGTCAGGCCATAGGCAGACACTCAATCAGCAAAGGACTCCAGGCCTTCTACCAGAATCACCTGGAGGGGTGCAAAGTCCACAGACCCAAACCCCACCCACATGTATCCTGGCGTAGAGCTCTCCAGAAGGGGAAACTGACGCCTGCTTTCTGTGTCCCAGCCCAGCCCAGGACCTCCAGTTCCCCGACCTTGATGTCCGGCACCCCAATCCTTGTCTCGGGATTCTTGTCCAGCGTCTTCAGGATGAGGTCCTTGAGCTCCTCACTGATCCTGGGCCTGGAGAGGGTGGAGGAAGGAGAGGGTGGGCGCGCTGATGGGGACCCTTCTCATCCACCTCTCCTCCCCAGACCCTCGTCCCTTGGACGGGAAGACTGAGTTCATATGATAAGTGCTTGGGAAGCCTTCCTGAGCAGGAGGAAACGTCTCTCTCCAGGACAGGGGCACAAACAGACTTCCATGCGTACTGGGCACCCTGCTGGGTGGCAAAATGGTGAGGAGAGTCACTTTACGGGGCCTCAGGGCCTTCGGTTCCACTCGCCACCTCATCCTTTTCTACACCCAGGGAAGATCCTCTCTCATTTCAGAGGAGGAAGCAGAGGCCCACAGAGGTTAGCAGGCTGGCACAGTGCCACCCAAGAGAGGGTAGGCAGAGATGGGAGACTTGGGGGGGGGAGCAGCCCCCTCAGTGCCCCCTCAGCCCAAACTCTCTGCCCAAACCCCAGGCTTCTTTGCCACCAATGGTCTTGGGGAGCCCATCCTTCCAAGTCTGGGGAGCAGAAAGCCACTCTTGGGACTGTTGACTTCGGTTCCTCCTATTGTCTTAGATACTTCATCCCTTTTAAAATTCCTGGGCTGGGGAGAAAGACACCCCTGGCAGGGGACAGAGAAGGAAGAGAGGTACCAGGGGTACCACTGTGGAGGTCAGGAGGGAAGCCAATCAAAGGATGAGGAGGAAAGGGACAGAAGCCAGCTGGCTAGTGCTTGGGAAAGGGAGTGACACCCCAGATAAGCGGGTAGCAAAATCCGAAATGCCTGAACGCCAGGGCCAGGGCACGGCCTCCGTTCTGCAGGTTTGGAGAAGCCCCAGACAAACTTCAGGCAGGAGATGCAGGTAGGTGTGCGGGCAGCTGTGAGGGCAGGAGATGCGGGCAGGAGATGTGGGCAGGTGTGCGGGCAGGTGTGCAGGCAGAGATGCGGGCAGGTGTGCGGGCAGGAGATGCGGGCAGGTGTGCAGGCAGGAGATGCGGGCGGGTGTGCAGGCAGGTGTGCGGGCAGGAGATGCTGGCGGGTGTGCGGGCAGGAGATGCGGGCAGGTGTGGAGGCAGGTGTGCGGGCAGGTGTGCGGGCAGGAGATGCGGGCAGGTGTGCGGGCAGGTGCGTTGTGCCTTGTGCACCACGGCTGCCCCCGCCTGACTGTGTTGGCTGGACCGGAGGGAGGCCAGCGGCAGGGAGACCAGGGTAGGGGGTGGTGAGACAAGTCTGGGAGGAGCCAGAGCCCTGAATGAGGCACGGGGTGCAGGTGGCAGCAGAGCCCAGAGACGGGGAAGAGGAGGACTCGAGGAGGCCTGGGGACCACACAGGAAAAGAGCAGGCGTCACTGAGGACAAGGTCCATTCGGTTTCCTTATTTTTTGGGAAACAGAGTCTCACTCTGTCTCCCAGGCTGGAGTGCAGTGGTACAATCTCGGCTCACTGCAACCTTCGCCTCCCAGGTTCAAGTCATTCTCATGCCTCAGCCTCCTGAATAACTGGGACTACAGACACACACCACCACGCCTGGCTAATTTTTGTATTCTTAGTAGAGACACAGTTTTGTCATGTTGGCCAGGCTGGTCTCGAACTCCCGACCTCGGGTGATCCACCCATCTCGGCCTCCCAAAGTGCTGGGATTATAGGCGTGAGCTACCGCGCCCGGCCTCCATTCACTCCTGAAATGCACTCCTGAAGAGGAGCCAGGGAGCTCAGGCTCCTCCATCAGGAGGTGAACCACGCAGGAGCAGGAGGCCTCCCAGACTGCCCACCAGGCTAGAGACCTCAGTCACAATGGGAGGAGTGGGGAGGAAGGTGGTTTGAGTCCTAGCCCCTGACAGCTCTCCTCCAGAGCGTCTTCTTTTCCATCTGTGAAATGGGGGGCGCACTAGCATCCTGAAGCCCCCTGACCCTGAGTGGCGGAAGGAGAAGTTTCCCTGGAGTCCGGGGGCTGGGGGGGTGGCGCCACTGACCCCAGGCAGGCCTGCGATGGAGTGGTCGGAGCGATGCCTGTGGTCATCCCCGGCCAATGCTGGAACTCAGGGCTCCCATCCATACAGTGGTGTCTCAGAGACCCTTGGCTCCAGAGTCCCACCCCTCCATCTTCTCAGGGGTCCCTCCCAGGGAACTGCACCGCCACCTTCATATCTGAGGTTGGGATGGGGTGCTCAAAGGGCAAAAGCTCCACTAAAAGCCAGACACTGGGGTGGGTGGTAGCCCCCTTGGTCCCCTGGGTGGACAACTCACTCCTCCGGAAACACCACGGGCTCATTCTTGATCTTCCTGTGGAGCGCCAGGATGTAATCGTCAATGAATGGGCACTGCGGGGTAGAGAGGCAGACAAAGGAGGTGGGCCTGGGGCCTTGACGTGTGCTAGGGGACTAGCCCCCACCCCTTGGTGGAGCCGGGGCAGGGGCAGCTCTGGGCTCCCGATTACATGAGAAGGACCTCAACTCATTTGCTCAGGGCCTGGCACACTGCAAATGTGCCACAAATGTTGACCGAATGAATGAGTCACTGGGGGAATGAGGCTGGGTGCATCCACCGCCATGACAGCCACCTGCAGCCAGGCCTCCGCTCCCAGGGCCACTGAAATTCCCTCCTGCCCCTTGGTGTGGTCACCAGAGCAGGAGTATCTGTGGGCTGGGATCTCGGTCACGCCAGCGCTGGGTGTCCCCAGGGTTCCGCCTTAGCCAGGGTAGGAGTGAAGGACGGTTGAATGAATGAGCAACAGAGTGAATGCGTGGCTCAATGAATGAATGGCATCAAGGGACAGAGGGACGGGAGCACTGTGGCTAGGGAGGTGGCAACACCATCAACGCCTCCCCTTGGGTGTCTGCCATCCTGGGACTCCTTCCCTCGAATCCCTCTGCACGGGATGGGGGACAGACAGAAAAAGCCTCTTCTCTCTCAGGCTTCTCTGAGCCAGGTGGGCCCTTTCAAAAGCCACTTTGCTCAAGGACAGAAAGGAAGGGCCTGCGTCCGTCACCCATGCCCGCCTCACTGGACCTGCCCCAGCTCTGCTGGCATCCCCGGCACTCACCTTCCCATAGACAAAGCAATACAATGTGACGCCGGTGGCCCACACGTCCAAGGCCTGGAAAGAAACACGCGCACATCAGTCCCCACCAGGCACCGCTGCCTCTGTCCACCCAGCTCCAGTGGGCTGTAGGATAGGCCTGCAGGGAACCTCTTTCCTCTGTCATGTATTCACTCAGCAAACACGCCCCGGTGCCTCCTCCACGCTGGGCGATGTGCTGAGTGCTGAGGACACAGGGCCGGCCAGAACAGGACCTCCACCCTCCAGGGGGTCTGAGGCTCCTTGGGACAGGCTCAACCAGGTACATTTCCAACCCAACAGGTACAAAATCTCCTTCATCTACAGGGTCACATGTGCTGCTCCCATGTCACATGCCACCCCAGGAATGACGGTATATACGGAACTTCTGCTCAATAAACCAGCTCGGGCTTGTAGGAGTCACCCCTTCTCCTAACAATCCACCTTCTTCCTGATATTGCGAGCAGCTCCTGCCCACACAGAGGCCCTGCCCACTCGCTCCCTCGCCCACGGCCACTGCAAAAACTCCTCCTGGCTCCCAAGCACCCCTGGGCTTCTTCCCCACGGCCTGGATTCCAACCGCGCTCTCTCTACCTTCTCCTGCTCCGGGATGCCACCTCTTCTGGTATCCACTTTCTTGCTCACATGAGTGATTCACAAATCTCTACAGACATATCCCTGCCCCAGATGCATCATCTGAATCCAGTCAGGGAACACCAGACAAATGAAAACTGACAACATTCTACAAACTAACAGGCTTGTTCCCTTCAAAATGGCAAGGTCAGGAAAGGCAAAGGAAGGCCAAGGCGCTCTTCCAGATCAAAGGGCAAGAAAGAGAACAGAGTAAGTGGCCCTGGATTGGTCCCTGGACCCGAAAAGAAAAAAGTTCAGAAGGACAGTATCAGGACAACAGAGAGCGTTTAAATAATGTCTGTGGATTATGTATGTCTTTTTTTTTTTTCCAGATGGAGTCTCACTGTCGCCCAGGCTGTAGTGCAATGGCACGATCTCAGCTCACCGCAATCTCTGCCTCCTGGGTTCAAGCAATTCTCCTGCCTCAGCCTTCCAAGTAGCTGGAATTACAGGTGTCCACCACCACGCCCAGCTAATTTTTTTTTTTTTTTGAGATGGAGTCTTGCTTTGTTGCCAGGCTGGAGTGCAGTGGCGGATCTTGGCTCACTGTAACCTCTGCTTCCTGGGTTCAAGTGATTCTTCTGCCTCGGCCTCCCTAGTAGCTGGGATACAGGCACGTGCCACCATGCTCAGCTATTCTTTTTTTTTTTTTTGTATTTTTAGTAGAGATGGGTTTCACCATACTGGCCCGGCTGGTCTGGAATTCCTAACCTTGTGATCTGCCTGCCTTGGCCTCCCAAAGTGCTGGGATTACAGGCATGAGCCACCGCGCCTGGCCAATTTTTGTATTTTTAGTAGAGACAGGGTTTTGCCATGTTGGCCAGACTGGTCTTGAACTCCTGACTTCAGGTGATCCACCGACCTTGGCCTCCCAAAGGGCTGGGATTACAGGTGTGAACCACCACGCCCGGCCTATATTTAAATCTTATCAATGATGAATTTCCTAATTTTAATCACTGTACTGAGGTTATTTAAGAGAATGCCCCTGTTCTTAGGAAATATCCACTCAAGTGTTTAGTGATAAAGGGGCATAACACCCTCCATGTAACTTTCGAATGGCTCAGAAAGATGTAGTATGAGCACAGATAAATAGAAAAAGATGACAAGAGAGCAAACGGGACAAAAGGTCAACAATTGGTGAACCTGGGTAAAAAGATATATGGGGTTTCTTTGTACCATTCTTCCAGCTTTTCCATAAATGTAGAATTATATCAAAATAAAACATTTCAAAAAGTCTTTATCAACATCCTCAACCTCTTTTTTTCTTTCATTTTTAGAGACAAGGTCTCACTCAGTCACTCAGGCTGGAGTGCAGTGGCGCAATCACAGCTCACTGCAGCCCCCAGCTCCGGGACATGAGTGGTCTTCCCACTTCCACCTTCCAAGTAACTTGGACTACAGGCATGCACCACCAGACCTGGCTAATTTTTTTGTAGAAATGGGGTCTTGCTATGTTGTCCAGGCTTATTTCAAATTCCCAGCCTTAAGAGCCCCACGTTTGCCTCTGAAAGCACTGGGATTACAGGCATGAGCCACGGTGCCCGGCCTCCTGAACTCTTTCCTGGACACTCAACACGTGTCCAAATGCCACTCAGCCACAGCCACCCTGGCAGCCAGGTGGTTGGCACCCCACAGGTGAAATAGTCATGTGCCCAGGGAACTATGCCAGACTGTGTAACCTTTTGTTCAGATACCTCTGCCTATGTTTCTGTCACTTAGGAGAAAGCCCAGACTTCCAGGCCCTCTACCCTCTGCCCCCACCCCGTGCCCCTCTGTTCTCTGGTTTATTCTCTGGGTTCCAGGTCCTGCTCAGATCCACCCCATTCTTCAAGGGCCAGTTCAAACCCTGCCACGTCCAAGATCGGGGGGCCTCCCACTTCCCCCTAAACCAACCGGAGGGCAGGAAACAGGCTTCTCTTTGGCTCTGCCTGTTCCGTAGCCCGGTCCAGAACCCAGCACAGAGCAACCGACAGGAAATATCTGCAAGGGAGATTTGGGGCCGCTTTGCTGGAAAACAGGAGAAGGCCAAAGGCGAGGAGTTTATCAGGCTCCAAGAAGAGGCAATTGTGTCACTCCCTAGACACAAGGACCCTGGCATCCTCCAGTGGGAAATGGGGTCCCTGCGGCAAGCTACTACGCCCATCCACCTGAACCCCAGCCTAGCGCGGGGCCTGAGAGTCACCTTCCCACTGAAGCTCTGGCCGGAGTCAGAAATGGCCTCAGGGGCCATGAAGGCCGGCGTCCCGGCCGTGCTGGACAGCTGAGCGTCGTTCCCCTCAAACTGGTTGCTGACGCCGAAGTCGGCGATCTTCACGTGCCCATCGTCCCCCAGGAGCAGGTTGGACGGCTTGATGTCCCTGTGGACGATCTTCTGGCAGTGCACTGCAGAGAAGGGGAGCCTGATCTGCACGCTGGCCTGGGCCCCGCTGTCCGGGAGCCCACGCCTGTCCTCGCCCAGCCAGGGACACCCCAGCCTATGCATGCTTTCGTCTCGGTGACGAACTGGGAAGAGGACATCAGGGCCATCCACCCCATGCAGGTGAGGACACAGTCCAGGCTGTGAGCAGCAGAGACAGGACTGGAACCTCAGGAGTCTGGACTCCTCCCTGCCCTCTCCATGAAAAACGAGGTACCTGTTGCTGAGCGGGCAGGTCACAGGAAACTAGGGCAGAAGACTTCTTTTTTTTTTTTGAGACAGAGTCTCCCTCTATTGCCCAGGCTGGAGTACAATGGCGCCATCCCGGCTCACTGCAACCTCCGCCTCCCAGCATCAAGCGATTCTCCTGCCTCAGCCTCCCACGTAGCTGGGATTACAGGCATAAGCCACCATGCCCGGCTAATTTTTGTATTTTTAGTAGAGACGGGGTTTCACCATGTTAGCCAAGGTGGTCTGGAACTCCTGACCTCAGGTGATCCACCCACCTCAGCCTCCCAAAGCGCTGGGATTCCAGGCATGAGCTGCCGTGCCGGGCTGGGAGGAGCCTTCTTCCTAGCCCAGCTCTGCCCCTTCCCTGTGAGTGCTATCTGCAGGCCCAAAGCCCACTGAAACCTTTCTCCAGTTCCATCCCCACCCAGGAGAGTGAACGATGTCCCCGGCTGCTGGGACTGAGAGTAAGATTGCAGGGACTGTGCTATCCTACAGAGGTACGATCTCAGCCCTCAGGATCGGGGCTGACGGGGTTTCAGAGACGCAGGTACCCCAGGCCTTGAGGCTAGCAGATGGCACAGCTGGGGTATAAGGTCACCCATGTCTACTAGGATGAAGCCAGAATCAGAAATGGCTCAGTAGGTGGAAGCCTGCCCCGCTTCCTGGGTCAAGCACCACCAAGAAGTCACGAGTGGCTCAGGCTGAGATGGACAGAAAGGTCCCAGCCAAGAGAGACACTGACCCCATCCCATGACCACCCACTTGCGGGCTCCCTCCTTGGCAAATACCTTCCCTTCCCCTGGACCAATGGACCCCAGGACGCTAGAGAGGAGCAAAGAGAGGAGAAGGGAAGGGAGGGAGGAGGGGGAGGCTGGGGGCAGAGAGGGCAGGTGCCATATAACAATAACCACAAAGCCAGTGGCACTTTCTTGATGGCCTACTATGTGCCAGGCACACACAAGGAATCCGACGCACACCCATCAGGGCACAGCAGCTCAGGGGGCTGGATGTTTGGCCATGGATCTCATGCCCTTATCTCAAACCCCAGCCTCTCCCTTGAACTCCAGGCTCTTTACCCACATGGGTTTCCAGTAGACATCTCGTTAGATAGCTAGGCAGCTAGGTGTCAACAGATACATATGTCAATATGTATCTGACTACAGTCAGTAACATGCCTAACTCAGAACTCGACTACTCTGCCTGCAACTCCCACGACCCACAAAAACAAACAACAAAACAAAAATCCCTGCGGCTCCCCAGTCCGTCTCACTCTGTGAAAGGCCAAAACCCCCAGGATCATCCTCAGCTCCTCGTCTGAGACCCCACCCCCCATTCATGGGCGAGGTCTGTGAGCCCAGCTTCTCACATCTATCCCAGATCCAACTGCTTCTCATCACCTGCGTCGCCGCCCCTACCTGCATCAACCGAGAGCCAGGTCTGGGCCTCCCTGACCCCCAGGCACTCTCCCTTCTTGGGGCCAGAAGCACATGGCAGGTCTCCGGCGCCCTGTGCCTCTGTTCATCCACCTGCCAGCCCCTGGCACTAACTGCTCTGCTCCAGGAAAGCCCTTCATTGTGATGAGCTGGTTCTTGATGAGGTTTTACCCAAGAACCAGGGAAGATAATCTCGTTTCTTTGTGGCAGCTAGGGGACAGCAGACCACAGGACTTCAGCTGGAAAGAAGGGTCTAGAACAGGAGCTGGTGGAGCCAAGCTGGTACAGGACTGTGCCTGCCGCTGACCATCACAGGGGTAAAACGTCCCCTTCCTATCCCATGCCTCTAGGCCCTTGGTAGGGACTTTTTGCAAAGCCCTCACTTCTGTGTGCCTCAGTTTCCCCATATGTGCAAAGAGGGACTCTATCTGAGGGCACAGGAGAGGCCCGAGCAGGATAAAGACAGTCCTATTTCTGTCACTGCAGGTCAAACCTCAGCCAGATCCCCACCCTGTTCCCCCAGGGAAAAAATATGCTCCCCAGAAACCAAGCTAAAATTTTATTTTTAAATTAATTTATTTATTAATTTGGAGACGGAGTTTCACTCTTGTCACCCAGGCTGGAGTGCGGTGGTATGATCTCAGCTCACAGCAACCTCCACCTCCCAGGTCCAAGCGATTCTCCTGCCTCAGCCTCCCGAGTACCTGGGATGACAGGCCCCTGCCACCACGCCTGGCTAATTTTTGTATTTTTAGTAGAGACGGGGTTTGGGTTTTCACCATGTTGGCCAGGCTGGTCTCAAACCCCTACCCTCAGGTGATCCACCCGCCTCGGCCTCCCAAAGTGCTGGGATTACAGGCGTGAGCCACCGCACCCGGCCCAAGCTAAGATTTTAGAGATGGGCATCACCCCTGGTCCCCAACCCAGGCCAGGACCCTAGGTGTCTGGGGGCTCCCCCTCCCCAGACTGGCCGGTCACCCCATGCTGACCACCCCAGCTCTTTCCTGTCCCTACCCCGCTGCCACTGCCCTAATCCAGACCTCACCATCTGTCACTTGGGCTGCAGAAACAGCCTCCTCCCTGGCCAGCTGGCTGCCTCTCACCCTCCAATGACACCCTCCAATCCAGCCACCACACAGCTGCCAGACAGGGCTTTCTCAGGCGCAAATCCCATCACGCTCCTCCCCTGCTCAAAGCTCTCTGGGCCTCACAGCGCTGGCAGGATGAAGTAATGAGAGACCTCAGGGGAGGCTCCCCAGCCCTCAGGCTGCAGCCTGGAACGGGTTTCCAGCACCATCTTTCACTAACCACGGCCGTGCTCTGCCCACTGGAGGCTTTAGCCAGACTGAACTTCTCCTTAGACTCCAAGAGTACCAGCCTATGCCCAGCGCATTCTCTCCTACCCCCACCCCTCAAAACCTGAGCAGGGAACTCTACTCATCCCTCAGGACCCTCATCCTAAGTAGCGTCTTCCGGGGAGCCTTCCCCAACCCCCTGGCACTCCAACAGCCTCCAGGCTCCCCAGCCTTGGCAGGCTCCACTGTATTATCTGCCTGCCTGGATTCCCGTCCCTCCTACTAGGCTGTGAGGTCAGGTCTATGCTCCCAGCCAAGTGAATGCGGCAAATGAGTGAAATGAGACAGAGGCTAAGCTCACATCACCCTCTTGAGCTCTCATCAGCCTAGGGCTCCTGGTTAAACCCGCCCTGCCACCGTGCCCTGGCCCCTGGCCAGGACAGACTCTCTCCCAGAAGCTGGACATAAATCCCTCCCTTCCCATATCGCTTGAGGCCCCGTGGCGACGCTAAGCTAGGCTAAGAACTCAGCAGAAGAAAGATACAGAACACCCAGGACTCAGACCGACAGGACCAGACCCTGCGATGGATCTGGCGCATGTCCAGTGAAGCCCGCCACCCCCACCTTCCCCCTCCGCCTCCACCCTCCCCCTCCGCCTCCCCCTCCCCCTCCGTCTCCCCCTCCGCCTCCCCCTCCCCCTCCGTCTCCCCCTCCGCCTCCCCCTCCCCCTCCATCTCCCCCTCCCTCTCCGTCTCCCCCTCCCTCTCCGTCTCCAGCTTTTCCCCTAACGGAGGCCTTTGGCCCCGCCCACAGATGCATGCTCCGCCCCCACTGAAGTTGATTGGCAGGCCAGCTCTGACTGACAGGAGCAGCTCAGCACCTGCTCAGCCCGGGCTCTGCTGCCTCCCAGATCCCCTAGTCTGAGCTCCGAGGGCAGGCAGCCCGGCACTCACAGTACTCCAGGCCAAGGATGACATCCCGCAGGTAAAGGCGAGCTTGCTCCTCCGAGAAGGGCTTGTCGCAGGGCACTTCCATGACAGGCCTGTGGAGAAGGATGTGGGGAGGGGCATTCAGCCGGAATCAGGCGACCCCACCATACAGGCGGTCAGGACATCCTGGGAAACCTGTGTTCACATAGGTCCCTACAACCCAAGATAGGAGCTTTTTCTCCTACATAACAAAACATTTAAAGCACACGTACTCATACATACCCCGTTTCAATCATAATTTCAAATCAGCTTTATCTTAATTTCTGACTGGCTTGATATTCCTTCTTCTAAGTACTTAATTGTCTATAATCAAACAATTGCAAAGACGCCGTTTACAGCACTGTGTTTCAAACTGTGGATCCCGACCCAACAGAGGATGGTGGAATCAATTTAATGGGTGGCAACGGCTTTTTTTTTTTTTCCTAAAGAAGTAGACTATATCAGAATATATCACATGTAGTAAAGATATACACTGTTTTGTAAAACTTTGGTTTCAGTTACGGATATGGATAGCAGTATAAATATACATTTCTTGTTTTGGATAGAGGTCAAAACATTGGAAAGCCTCCA
This sequence comes from Cacajao melanocephalus, assembly GCA_963573385.1. Taxonomy (NCBI): domain Eukaryota; kingdom Metazoa; phylum Chordata; class Mammalia; order Primates; family Pitheciidae; genus Cacajao; species Cacajao melanocephalus. Next base: position 2,109 of record CAUYLG010010993.1, on the reverse strand, counting down.
AGTCTTAAAGGGACATCACTCCCTGCCCCTCTCCCCAAATCCGCCTGTGGGAAGCCGCCAGGCAGAGTGCCAAGCCGCAGCCTGCCTTCAGGCCTTGGCAGTGAGGGTCCTGGTCCACTCAGCCCCGTGCTCACTACTCCATGTCATCCGCTCTGTAAATACCCTGGAAAGCCACACAGTGCAGACGTGCGGAAGCCTAGGCTCCATCCGTGACTTGCTGTGTGACCGTGAGCAAGCCACGTACCTTCTCTGGTCCTCAGCTTTCCCTCTCGTAAATGGAAAGAAATGGAATCCCACCCACTCCATTCATAGGCTTGTGCAAAGCTGAAAAACCCTTTATGATCTGAATACAGGTAAGAGTTGAGTCCCAACTCTTTACCTTTACCTAAAACCACGCCTTTCTTCCCATCTCCTCTCTCCATATCTTCCCAGTTCTTCAAGGCCTGGGTCAAAAACTCATCCCCTCTTCCAGAGGTCTCCCTATTTCAGCCTCACTGACTCCCATCCTCTTGCTCTCTTATTTACCCCCAAGGGCAGGGCCTCTGACTCTGATTTCTCCTGGGGTAGCTGACCCTTGGGCTGGGGACACAGGGAGGGAAAGGAAGGAAGGCCTGGATGAGAATTGACCTGCCTGATCAGGACGGGGAACTCACCCCTTTCTCAGGAGGTCAAACACTGAAAGAAAAGACAAGAAGGTAAGGTGTAGCTGGCTGGCAAAGCAGCCGACGCCAAGGTCCCTCCCTGTTCTGGAGGTAGGAGGGGGCAGGCATGCAGGCGTGCTTGAGGCAGGGACCAGACCGGGGGTCCCGGGATATCAGAGCAAATAAACGGACGAGTGGGGCCTGCTATGGACCTGCCTCATCTGATCGCCAGGTGCCAGGAGGGAGCCAGCAGCAGAAGCCTGGGCCCTTTTACAGAAAGGGAAACTGAGGCACAGAGAGGGGGCAGAAGTTTTCCTAAAGGTCATAGGAGACAGGCAGGCAGGGTAGAGAGAGGAGACTAAAGCTTTGGCCTCTAATTCCTAAGCCACGTCTTCTTCTGCCCCATTTTCTGAGGCCTCCTCTAAGCCCAGCCCCGAAGCAGACGCAAGGAACTAAAATAATAACACTACTCTTAACAAGGCTAATAACGAATGTGCTTTATATATCATTACTCATAATACGCCTCACATCAACCCTATGAAGTAGATACATTCGTACCCATTTTACAGGTGAGGAAACTGTAGCACGGAGCTACAGCATCTGGGAAACCGCACAGCCTACTTCCTGCCTTTACCTGAGTGCAGAGCCCAAATGCATCCCCTGTCTTGCTGCTCAGAGGGACGCAGGGAGTGGGGCTTGGGAATATCTGCTTTGTCTAACTGGGGATTCTGGGCCTGGTTCTGCAGGGCTGGGCAAGGGATGCTGGGGCTTCAGAATGCGTGTTTCTCTTCTGCTCCCAGGAGGTCAGTGCTTTCACACCGCCCACCTGAAAGTCATGCGTGTCCCAAGGAAGCCCTTGGACCAGCCCAGGTGAGCTGCTGTGGGAATGAGCTGGGTCACTCACCCAGATAGAGATTGTCCTCAGCTGGGTCATCCAGGACCTGGTCAGAGGGAGCAGACATGGTGGTGGGGCTTGAGGAGGCATGGGGTTGGGTTCCCAGGCCAGCCCCAGAACCCTCAGTATCCACTGCAACCACCCCAGATGATGGAGCAGGAAATCACTGGCCCCCAGCCCTCCTCCCCTCTTGCTGCATCGAGGGGCTCACTTCTTGCCTCTGGAGCAGCCCCTCACCCTCCGTGGGAACTGGGGAACCCCCCTGACTAGGCTGGACCCCCAAAGCCTCCCTGCAGCCCCACCCCAAGTCTGGCCCTGTCCTCAGAAGCCTGAGCCACATCTACTCCTTTGGCAAGACCCCTGGGTCTGTGGTAGGGGCTCCCCAGCACCAGAAGTGAGACTCAGGTGCTGGCTCCCACCGGCTCACCACCACCCCCTACCTCGATCAGTTTGACCACATTCACGTGGTCCAGCTTCTTCAGGATGGCAATCTCCTGGTACACCCGCTCCAGGGGCAGCAGCTGCTTGGCAGGTCCTCCTTGGGCAGCCTGGGACCCTCTTGGGGGAGGGCGA